>CM033641.1:27361499-27587710 GCA_019512145.1 Engystomops pustulosus
CAATTTAGGGTATGTCGCCATGGACACTCTCTCGACTGACTGCCGCGCCTCTGCATGCCGTCCCCTATAGTGTCAAGGGTCAATATTGGATGTTTTAGATGCTATCTAGCCTCATTTGTCACTCTGTATGGCACATGCTTGTTGCCCATAATTGGCATATGGTGCGATTAGGAGCACGGCTAGCAATCCAGCATGCATGCCCCTGCTGGTTCTGTCCATTTCACGTGGTGGTTTCATTCCTTTTCTGAGGTTTCCCAGGGTGTCTTGGCCAAGCTTCCCTGTGCAGAGCCTTAGGTCCCCTTGAAAAATGTCGGCTCGACCATTGACTTCAATGGGGTCGTTATCGAGACGAGAGCATCGAGCATCGGAAAGTTCGCGCAGAATAACGAGTACCCGAGGCATTTTAGTGTTCGCTCATCTCTAATAAAGAACGATAACTATAACAAATGATCCTATAAGACGATAAAGAACAATCACTATAACAAATTGATCATCTACTATAAGAAACAAGACACTTATTAAGAACATCACTATAAAGAAGATCACTATAAAAGAACGATCACTAAAAGAACAATAACTACATAACAACAGATCAATTGAAGAACAATCACTATAAAGAACGATCACTATAAAGAACGATCACTATAAAGAACAATCACTATAAAGAACAATCACTATAAAAGAACAATCAATGTAGAGAATGATCACTATAAAGAACGATCACTATAAAGAAAAAATCACTATAAAGAACGATCATATAACAATATATCAATATAAAGAACAATCACCTCACTATAAAACAATCAACTATATAAAACAACAACACTATAAAGAACGATCATTATAAGAAACAATCACTATTAAAGAACCATCACATAACAAATGAACGATCACTATAAAGAACAATCACTATAAAGAACAATCACTATAAAGAACAAACACTATAAAGAACGATCACTATAAAGAACAATCACTATAAAGAACAATCACTATAAAGAATGATCACTATAAAGAACGATCACTATAAAGAACGATCATTATAAAGAACAATCACTATAAAGAACAATCACTATAACAAATGATCACTATAAAGAACAATCACTATAACAAATGATCACTATAAAGAACAATCACTATAAAGAACAATCACTATAAAGAACAAACACTATAACGAATCATCACTATAAAGAAGGATCATTACAGATCGATTATTTTTTGTATGACTTTTTTAAGTGAAAGGTTTTTTTCTTACAGTTTTCAAGTCGTATCAGAGCAGTATAAAAGATTGAGTTATCTGATAGATAAAGCATTAGGTAGTCTCAAGCACATTTACATGAGACAATTTAAAAAGATAAGATAACATTTTAATGACAACACATTCTTGCCTCTTAAAGGGAACCTGTCACCGGGAGTCTGTTTTCTGGCTCACCAATGTCCCCATAAAGAATAATGTGCACATTGACAAAGTTCTTTTTATCATACCATGGGTAAGACTATAATTAGTCGTAACGCGTCGGTTTAGGGGAGATAGACACTCACACACAATGGATTAACAAGCTTTGAATAAAAGAAGATTTTATTTATCCTTTGGATTTTCTCTTTTTCTCTACAATAAGGCACCTGCATGGGGGCTTATATCTGTGACCACTCTGCACAAGTGAGGGTCAGGTGAGTTTTTGGATAAAGCCAGTTTTATTATAAAAAAGTTAGATGAAAGTTTACCTTTCTCTCCTCAGAGCATTGTCTTGTGTCCCATGGGAGTGGCCAGTGAGAAGCGGTTCCCCCACCCTCAGGAAATCGTTTCATCATGTGTCTATTTTAAGGTTTTTTTTTTTTAAAAAAATCCATATCCCTCCTCTTTGAAATAGATGTATGATAAAGCGGTTTCCCGAGGGTGGGGGGAACCGCTTCTCACTGGCCACTCCCATGGGACACAGGACACTGCTCTGAGGAGAGAAAGGTCAACTTTCATCTAACTTTTCTTTTTTCAGAAAAAGACAGTTTTATTATAAAAACACTTTGGCAATGTGCACACTATTCTCTATGGGGGTGCCAGAAAAGGACAGGTTCCCTTTAAGTATGTCACTCATGACTCTACATCATTTACATCACTCCAGATTGTCACAATTATATTACAAATGATGTTTTACCAACAACTCCAACTCTTCCCATATAGATTTGTCTCTATACAGTCATGTGAACAGTCCCGGCTGCCCTCTGATGAGAAAATTTCATGCCAACAAAAATGGCAGTGATTGCTCAGAAACAATGGAGACTGGAGCAAATGTCAACTATGCCAGAATCGGCATCTATTAAAGGATGCAAAAAAATTGTTGGTGGACTGGTGAAAGGTCCTTCTTTTAAAAGGATTGTATAGAATTAGGTGTGTAATGGAGGCAAACCATCTCACAATGCCTCCACTTATAAATAATTATGTATGTGAACATTATATAGCTCACATAGAGTGGGCATCTCCCGGCATGAGAAGTAAGAGCTGATGAACTGCTTTTTCAATGGTGTCACCAGTTCCTTTGATAGTTTTGGGCACCAGGTATGATCAAGTCAGAAGAAACCAATGTCCGGCTGCACCTGCCTTGACATGACAATGGATATTGCAAAGCAAGAAGCTGCAACTTGAAAAATTCTGTTGATCTGCAAGGCGCTTTACAGGGGCAGCCATTGACTTACCGTATATCTATGAGTGGCATTAGAGAAGCAGTTGTCTTCTTTTAGCCACATTGTTCCCAAAACTCTCTACCAACAAGACTTTTTTTTCGTTTGCTAATGTCTATGACTTGCAGTCTCACCTTAAACAAGGTCTTGTCCTGAAAAGATTCACACACCAACTTTTCCACATTTCCACCAGCCAGGAATGTAACAATCACGATCAGCATGAGAACCCAGGAGAAGATGAAGCTAAATCCAACTCCACTGTAGAAGATAAATAGGGAACATAACAAAACCCTGTTACTGAAAGCACCATGCAAGACTGAGATACAACATGGCGCCTACAAGCTGTGCGAAGTATACTCACGCCATGAGAAAGTTCCCTCCAGTATTAGAGACGCAGCCTCTCGTGGTGGGAGAAGCATGTTGGTCATAACCACAAGAACCAAACAGTAGACCAAGGAAGTAGAAAACCACGATTAGTGTCACCATGCAACAGAGGACGAGAGATCCCAACCACCTGTGGAGAAGTCATTGTTAGATGGATATTACAAATAAGTTGGTGTCAGACAAATAAAAATGATTCTTATAATATCAAGATCATGATAGTAGAAAGATATTGGGGCAGATTTACTCACCCGGCCCATTTGCGATCCAGCGGCGCGTTCTGTGCGGTGGATTCACTAAGGCAGTTCCTCCGACGTCCACCAGATGTCGCTTCTGCGCTGAAGTTCCCCGAGGTCCGCTCGAGTGCACCATTCTATACTTGGTGATGGTAAGCGCGTGTCCCGCGACACTTTTTTTTTTTTAATGCGGAGGTTTCTCCGGATCCGTCGGGTCATCGTTCGGACACGCCCCCGATTTCCGTCGCGCGCATGCGCATCTCAAAAGATAGGTCCCTCTCCAGCAATTTTAGTGGATTTATGTTTTCAAAATTGCACGGACATATCGGAATACACTGCTTAAATGTTGCCCCATTCAGACAGGAGGACAATGGACCCCGATTCTTGCAACTGGTTTGCCTTACACTCCCACCAGTTGAATGAAGAGTGGTTACTTGCTGGAAGGTAAGTAATTAGTAGGAATAAGTTGTTCTTGTTAGAAAACCCCTTTAGCTATGAAGCCAGTGGGTTCATGAACACCCAAGGTGGTAACTTTACTTGTGTCTGTTACTGTGGAACATTTCCATCTAGTAAAGTAGAATTTTTACTCTGTTGACTTTCCAAAATTTTATTTGCTACATCGAGGCTATAAATGTTATATTTCAGAGAATGTAAAACATACTTGAAAGATGACTGTAACTTATACATATTATCAGATAAATAGATGCAAGAATCGATTGCCTAGAGGACTACGAGTTCTTCTGAGGTATTTAGACATATCATCCATATTACATCTAAAATACAAGTCAAATATTTTCACTTGTATGACTTCAAGCATAAACACCTGGGAGATGCAATGTTTACTGAGTACTTTAAGGGTAACACCAGCCAAAAGGCAAGACTACGGCTGTGTAGGGATGTTATAGAATACCATAGACACAATATACAATGGTACAAAACCAACAAGACCAAAAACCTCCTCAATCCTCAGAGTTGTATATTGTGAATCACTGAATGTACAATAGGTCACGTCTGGTGGTGACGTGGAGGTCAGTTATCACTTATTGTTAATTAAGTAATATTACATTGAAGATCTAATCATAGGACAAAGTGTAAAGTTACTGTGTACAGCTGGTAAATTATATGACATAATACAAGACTACAGTGATACGACCCTGCTTTTCTTTGTTTCTTCAGTGCTTACACTTTTGTTACTTACTACCTTCTGTATTAGCATAGATTTTGACTGTTGTGTTTTTCCACCATGTTTTATACTGCAGCTGACCCACCTTGGCTACTGTGTATAATGATAAGTTCACCAGTAGGTTGCTTCATGGAGATCCTGTTTTCACGAACCAATATCCAAGGTGGCTTCTAACTTGGGATGCACTGAATCATTAAAGGGGTATTTTGGGAATATGAACTTATGACACTAAAAACCCATGATGATATAAATAAGTGAATACAACAATACTCAATGTCATTAGTCACAAAATGAAGCTTAAATAGTTTGATTTTATGATTTACAAAATTTATGGCCTCTCTAAAGTAGGTGGAGTTATCACTAAGATGGCTGCCACTGGAAACTACAAGTTCCATGATCCTTTAGTTCTCAGTAACTCCTCCTCCATCTTATGCTCTGCTCCAGGTGATGATATAACAGACTTTCTTGCTCTGTTACCATAGTAATGATGTGTAACTGCCATCCCTGCACATCACCACAACACTGGTCATACTGGATGCACTTCAACCAACCGACTACAGCCAAACTTAGTGGAGATCACATAACCTGCCCAGGCAGGTGCAGGACATGTGATGTGGACATGTGACCAGCGGCCATCTTCTGTCCTGTGTATGCTCTGGAACGGACGGCGCGGGGGAAATTAACGGACTGATTAAAGGGCCAGTAGCATTTTAATTCTCCATCATACTGTATGTCACTAGAATTTTCTGCTAAGGGGAGCAACATTTTAAATAACAACTAATTACACATTAGCTTATATTTTGAGTGCCCACTTGTACATAAATTCTGCTTATTCCTGGAATACCCCTTTAAGGTTAGGGTTGGGTTCATGTACTGAACCTGAATGCTCTCCCCCACTGTTAACAACTAACGATCACAGATGTTACCTTTTAAATGGTGCCGGCACAGAGAGCAACGATCCTTAGGAAAGTGGCAGTGCTCATACAGCACCGGCATATAACTGGAGGCGTGCATGCACCAGCAGCATTTAAAGAGTGAGCACATGCAATCGGTGCTAGCTCCCTTCGCAGGTGTTAATGTGGAGGGTGAACCTGAACACGGAGCCCTGGCTGAAGTCCAGTATAGGGGACTCTAACCCACAATGTTCGGCACAAACTCGGACATTGTGGTTTTCGGGTCCACTCATCACAATTCACAACTTATGATGAAGGCTCATATCAATATGTATGATCAATCGTTTAGCTTATCGTAAGACACCACCACAGCAGCACTGAGATCCAGCACTGGATGTATTATCTGTAACTAAGCAGACCAAATATTTTCAATCCACCTCTTAGAAAACATCAAAGAAAGAAAAGTTTTCATCAAAAATGAAATAATTGATAGAATATTCCTCCTGATTGTCTGTAGCATGCCCGGACAACGTGTCTGAGCCATCAACCATCAGTCTCATAATTGCCATTTTTTTACATTGTGTCAAATATCTTTGAGGAATTTAAACTATTTGATATACAAAGGGAAAACCATTCATATTGTATGCACTGTATTCATACATACAATTATATATAGTGCTAAAATGTTCTACAAATATGTATAAATTATGTTGTATTCTCTCGGTTTACCCTTTCATTTAAATTTCATGCATTTTTGAAGTGATCCAAAAATACAGGAGCAAACTAATTAATTATTTTTAAAGGGTAGGTTCCCTTTAATTTGGTGTCAATAATGATTACCAATCTCTGTAACAATACCTTTGTGTAACATTTTCCAGGGTTGCACTGTTGGAGTGTTCTCATATTGATTAGCTCTCAGAGCTGCTCTGAGTAAAAGCTGTAGTGGGTTCTTGGTTGGATATTACAGTAGTCACTCAGAGCAGAGGGGAGGAGCTGTGCAACAGTTCAATACGTAACTCTTCACAGCTAAAACCTAACACAGTGTGCTTTATATGGTTCTATCTGCTGGTAGACTAACATTAAAAAGGAAACCATCAATGCTTGTTAGAGTTGGGTTTGATCTTTGAGACTACAAAAAGAGAAAATTCCAAAGTGTTGAATATAGAGGCTCAGGAAACTGCAAACAGGGACCATGTGATAGTATGGGCAATGTAGGCCTCTTTCTGGGGACCAAGACTTTTAAAGGGCCAATGGCTACCCAAACCACCCAACAAGTTGGATTCTGCCCTGTTGAGATCATATAGAGAGCAACCTCCAGCCATCCTCATACATATGTTCCAGCTCTCAAAACACATGTATATAAGAGCCCTTTCAGGACTTTTAAAAGTCCTCCAATGGTCCTCAAACTGCAGAACTTGAAGCCGACAGAAGGGACTGCCTCTTTTCCTAAGTGAGTCGATTCTGTACTGTGCAGTAAAAAAAAATTACACTTTGGAGGGGGGCAATCTTCATACAACCCAGGGCCCATGGCCATATTGATTCCCCCTAACTGATCAGTGGAGGGGCCTGGCTTTAACTCTGCGTCCCTTAGGCATTTCAGAAGAAATTCATCTAATGGACTACAGTTGGTGATCCTTTTATGTTGTGCACCGAGTAAAAATGAACTAAACTATAGTGTGCCAGAAATAAAAGCTCTAGATAGTGTATGTACAGAAAACCTAGTACTAAACACCAAACCATACCTGTAAAAATCATACTGTTCGATGACCGGATAATATTCTCGGACATACATCTCACTTTGGGTGAGGTAGGATGTGAGGTTAGATATTATATGAATGACAGGGATCATTTTGGAAAAGGTAGTGATATTTGCTCCAATGGAATCTAAAATGTTCTTCACATCTAAAAATAAAAATAACAATAAAAATGTGGTTATGACTTTGACAAACTACATACCCCAAAAGAGAACATGTAGCTCTCCAAGAGTTGAAGATTCAAAGGCCGCCATTTTCATGTAATAACTTATTGAAAACTTTATCAAAAACTCACAAATGTATCATGACTGGGGAAAACAGGTCACATGATGAATAATGAACACAATACACACTGGACGCACTCAACTGGTGTTCAATGAAGATTTGGAGGAAAGTCAGAGTTCTCTTTATCGTTCACTTTTGACTCCAGCTTTTGGAATTTTAGGTATTTTTCTTCTTTTGCCTGTGGGATTTATTTTCAAGCATGAACTGTCATATTCTGCTAGCGATGTTCAGACTTGAAAGGGGTGTGGGAAAATAGTCCCGCTTCTGTAATGTTTAACCTTTACCTATATATCTGGTCAAGTTTCACACTGATGAAGTTCATGGTATCGATGTAGGTTTCTCTACAGACAAGCTGGCAAGATAACAATATAACTACATATTGTTAGGAGGTAACCCCAACAAAACGGCCCAAAAGGTGTAGTCTTCTCAGAAATGTTAAATGCGAAGACTCTCCCCAATCTTTGGTGAACAATACTGATCAAGAACATTGATGAGGCTCATGTATCACCATTTGTCAGCCTGTTGGAGCTAAACTTCTCGAGGGTCATGGTCATCAGAATGTTGGTCATGGAAAATCCTTTTGTATGATTTGTGTGAACTTCCTCAGGATGTTTAGATGTTATCGTTCCAAGAGCTCGAAGGGAGCCATCTCCATGCCTGCTCATAGAGTCAACAAACAGTCCTGATGAGATGGTGCCTTAAAAACCACAAGTAACCTCCCTGACATGAAGGTTTTAGAAAAAATTGTATTCTTCAGAAAATAAAACCTTAGGAACGTCTGTTCCTAAATCTCTAAATTCTGAATTGTTACTATTGAACATTTGGGATCCAATGCAGACTTTAGCTGTAAATACTATATGCAGCTATCTTGACTAAAGCCTTATAGTAGTAGTAGAAAGAATAGAAGTGGTAGTAGTAGAAGTAAAAATTGTAGTAGTAGGAATATTCGTAATTCAACAAGTAGTAGAAATAGAGTAGTAGTAATAGTAGCAGCAGTAGTAGTAGAAATAGTTGTAGTAGAAATAGTAGTAGTAGAAATAGTAGTAGAAGAAATAGTAGTAGAAATGGTATTAGTACTACTAGTAGTATTAGAAATGGTAGTACTAGTAGTACTAGTGGCAGTAGTATTAGTAGTAGAAATAATAATAGTAGTAATTGTGATTAAAGAGACCTCTGACTTTCCGTTTGGCACATAAGGAACACATAGCCTCCTGTAAGGATATATTATTACCCAGGAAAAACTTACAGGGAATGGCTGAGTAACAATTCCAAAAACAGGTCCAAAAAGATTTTGTTAATAATAGGAAACAAAACACGTCATTAGTTACAGACCAACTGCACAGAAAGAGCCAACAAATAATAATGTAAGGCGAGGGGGATTAAAGAAATTTCTACATGAAAATAATAAAAAACGTCAGTATAGTTAAAATAAAATAAGAAATAAATATTATGCAGAAGGATATTTACCAGATATTGGTTTCATCAATGTACTGTATTTTTTCACCAACATGTCCCCTAAACCAGTGGTCCCCAACCTTTTTTTGCCCAGGGACCGGCTATAAACATAAATTTATACTGCATCATGCCTTCCTCCCCTTTCCTTTAGCTGCCCGCACCCTCTCCTTCTAATGTCCCCTTTCCCAGCTGAACTCTGTAAAAAAAAATAAAAAAATACACACCTTACTCATTCCTCTGCAGCAGTCTTCTCTTCCTTCTCTTCAATACTAATCCATGGTTCTATTGTCGGTAGACATGATGTGATGACATCATGATGCACGCCGGCAATAGAGCCGTGCATTAGTGTGGAAATTAAGTAAAGGAAGAGAAGACTTCTGCAGGGGAGCAGGGAAGGTAAGTATTTTTTTGTTTTGTTTTTACAGAGGTCCGGTGCAGAACGGAACCAGGCGTTTTTGGGCCATAGACCGGTGGTTGGGGAATACTGCCCTAAACTACAATGTGTTTTGTAGTAATTTGGCACTGTGTTAACAATTATGTAGGTTTCAGAGCTGAAATCTTGACAAACAAACTAACCATTCTAACCACCATTAGGAGCGCAGCTCTGAAATATAATATAAGCAGTAATGTAGGACCCGTTAAATACAATGCAACAATCAGGAGTCTGACGAAAATCTGAAGTTTTAGAAGGAAGAAGTCGAATGTAACTTTTCATGACAAATTATTTAGACAACATTAATGCCAGATGATGACTTAAAGGGGTATTCTCATCTGGGCACTCACATTCAGTTGGATAAATCTTCCATATGTAAACATTTCTTCAATTACATGTTATTAAAAAAAATGTTCCTGTGTGAAGATAATTTCTCACAAATGTAGTCATATTTGTCCCTTAGAAAAAAGATGGCTTCCTCGGATACGGCCACCTCTGCTGGAGGGATTGCACAAATAAACAAAAAGTTTTTGTATTTAAAATGTCCGGGAGTTACTGCAAGTCCCACATCAGTCCTGTGGTAATGGATACTGAATCCATGTGGTCAGGCAGGACTCAATAGCGCATGTCTGGCCACTGCTGCCAGAATGTGAGGTGGTCGTAACCGAGGAAGCCATCTGGTTTCTAAGGGACAAAATGACTACATTTATGAGAAATTATCTTCACACAGGAACATTTTTTTTAATAACATCCAATTGAAGAAATGTTTATATATGGCAGATTAATGAAACTGAATGTGAATGCCCAGACGAGAATACCCCTTTAATTAACATAATAAATTATCTATATTTCAGAGGAAAGCAGCATAGAAACAGCTTCAAGATGTTGGGCCTTAAATCAAAAACTAAAGAATACTCGCCAAAAATAAAAAATGTCATGAAACGCTGCAAAATATATAATTTATGGTAACTACACTATGAGAATGATATAGCTCCGGCTGCTGGGATGTGTTGAATTTGATATTATTGATTTTGGAAGACCGCCACTCTAAGTAACAGCGTGTAAGGTCCATGATGCCACCACAACCTCTGTAACCCATAGGCCATGGTTCCATATTTTATAGCTGTAACTTTTGCAAGGAAGTTGCAAGTTTTGACCATGGAAAAGAGGGTTCAAAATTGTCCCTGGAGATATGTTCAATTATATCGTTGAGTGTGTTGTTAGTATCAGCAGGACTGTGAAAATTTGCACCTCTACTCTGAGTAAAAGCTGTTGCATCCAGTTATTAGCCTGCTACAGATGTTACTCAGAGGGAAAGGGAAGGGCTGAGTAGCTGCTCAGTGCTCAGTGCACACACAAGACAGCGCTATGTGTTGACACATCTCCATCAGGGGCGGATTAAGACTTCCATGGGCCCTGGGTTGTATGAAAATTATAGCCCCTACAAGTCTGGAATCACTTTACATCTGGTACTAGAATCAGCTTTTGGGGAATGGAGGATGTGTCCTTCAAAATTCCTGAAATGACTCTTATATATACATGTACTGAGAGCAGGAACAGATTTATGAGGATTTCATGGGTGACTGTCTTTCTTAGTATAAAATTTGGTGGGTGGTTTGGATGGCCATGGGCCCTCCCTAGAAGGCTTGGTTCACTACTGGTTCCTATTGCTCTTGGAGAAGCTATAATCCTGGAGCATATATGCATTTTTCACAGTCCTTCTTCTACTAACAACACATACAAAAGTATGGTTATACAATAACTAATCCAAAGCCTCATGTATCCCCTACCAACATTAAAGAATAGAGTAACTTACCTTCCTCTATATTTTTGGTTTGGTTTTGTACCATTTCTGGAGTGTTATTGAATGCAGCGTAACCCTATGGAAAAATAAAGTGAAGACAGCTTAATACATAAAACTACTAGAGTGTCATGTAGTGTTTCATTTGCCCTCCGAAGGCGCTGTATGGAAGTGCAATCTCTATAATCAGTTTCCACACAATGATCACTGGAGAACCCTACATTGGTACACCCTATTTTCAAGGGACTAAATAGAAAACTGGTAAAATGTATTCCTAACAATGCAATGTCTCACCTTTTGTACCAAATTGCTGAGATCAGTCCTGAGCACGTTGTTCAATTTGCCTAGATGCTGGTTTACATCTGGTAACTGGAAAATAATTCAAGATTGCATTGATTACTACACTTGGGTCCATACATAGTAGGTAGTAATACCTGTATTATGGGGTTAATTTATCTTCTGGATCTTCACTTTTCTTACCGCACTGAAGTTGGCATTGACCCTGAGTTGGCCGAGTGAGCTCTTGATCTTGTTACAGGGAATCAGGGCCACTGCGGTGGAGCATGCTGGGTCAGTCAATGTGCTGTTCAGCTGTAATTTGGCATCTGTGAGGTTTGCATGGAGCCTGTCCATCGCCTCTTGAAGCACTTCCACAGACACGCTGATGTTCTCCAAAGCTTCCTTGGTTTCTTTGATGGCTGAGAATACAAACACGGTGGTTACGGTAATATTTTATCAGAATTGTTGTGAGAAAATACAGAACACCTCATCTTGTTTATCTCCTTGCCCAGTTCTTATTGCTCTACATAAGGGTGTAGATGCACCATCTTAAAACTGGCAGGGGGGCGCTTGCAGGAAACAGCTGTCCCAGAGGTCCCACAGAAGTGTTGTTGCTGCAAAAACTGCCAACAGTTATAGGATTTATTTGAGAAACCAAGATAATCCACTTCCTAAAAAGGGGCAAAAGTTAGGCCCTATCCACGGGATCCGAAATGTTAAAGGTCCCTGGTAAAACCAAACTGAAAAGCTTCCATTTAGTAAAATATTACCCAATATTTATAAAGCAGCAAGTTTGTAGCTGGCGACTCCCTCCCTACTACATGTCAGGGTTGTCTTCTTCTAAATTAGTGGATTTATCACATCAGACCCAAACCAAGGATCATCTGGAAATCTGAAAACACCGGTTGACCAGGAAGTACCCACAGCCTAAACCAGGTTTTTCGGATGGATTAGTGGGAGACCCACTTGAAGAAGCAACGGTGAAACATACGTCGGGGTACTGTGAAGATGGTTCTTTCCATGTCCCTGATACTTACGAGTAGTATGCAACACCCTGGTGGGTAAATGATTTGCATTTCATGATTTAATTTTTGGATAATCTTTATACTTACATGGGGACTCGATGGGAGACTCACCACCACCAGGTCTTGTTCTTGTGGTTTTTAGATATACGTTTTTTTATTGCTTTTTGCTTTCCTTAAGAGTTAAATAAAGATTTAAGGAATTTTTATGGATTTGGTGGTTTGATGTGACTTTTGTAATCCTATACACTATGGTTGGTAGAAAAAATACCTTTATCATTTGAGAACCTCGGCCTACCAGAAGATGTAAGTAGGCTACCAGAAGATACTGTGGGCCAGCATGACCATGATGTCTAAAAGTTTCATCCATAGGAATATAGAGTCCTAGGTAATATTTTCTATGGTAATGACTACGGTATATCTACTTTAGTATATAATTTTTATTAGTTTTCTTTTTAATGGCTAAAGCCCTTCATGAACCATGATAATGATGATCTATTGGGTGTAATTCTAGATGAATGGTTGTGGGTTTGGATAGATTTGCTGCAGAACATCCGTGATTTAATAGTCTTTAAGCTTTGTTCTTCTTTACAAAGATGATGAGACATTTTCCATTTATTACAGTTCAGACAGCCTCATGCATCATCTTTAGTGTCTTAACGTGGAAGAAGACCGTCTTCGGTGTAATCGATTGCCGCCTCTCATACACAGCTCTGTATCTTAATTTCATTGTAAAATACAAGCGTGTAAGTGACTGCTCCATCAAAGAAATCTTTAGAACTGTCACTCCTGTAAAGATCAATTTGGCTTCTCTCTAGATGTTTAATAAGAATGATTGATCACATTGTTCTACTGAGCAGTTATCAGGTCTAAAATATTTCAGAACAGAGAGAAGGCAAACAAGAAGATGTGGCAAGAACCTTCTTTGGGGCCAGTGTGTGACACTGTTATCACAGCTTATGTTCTAGTGGCTACCTTCTTTACAGGTCATACATGCACCCTGACCTGCACACAAGCACTGCAATGCACCTTTAGTGGTTACTTAAGGCACCTTCTCGCAACGAAAGATGTTTTGGTAAAAAAGGTTCATAATCTTTTGGTAAGGTACCGTATGTACTCAAGTATGAGCAGAGTTTTTCCGCACAAAAAATGTGCTGAAAAACCCCAAAACCCAACTCGGTATATTAAAAAAATGTACTTGTATACTTACCCTCTGGCAATCTCTTCTCCTCATGGCTTGTCTTCTCCCTGGATTTCCGGCTTCCCGGCATTGTGTGCAGGGGTACATCTATACCCGCTGCCCGCACCAGACTATGAGGTCGCGTGCCAAGCCTGATTGCGTCATAGTGTGTGCGCGGTCAGAGAGCATAGATGTGTCTCTGTCCGCCAGGAAGCAGAGAGAAGACGAACCGTGAGCTTCCCTCTCCCATATGGGGCATGCATTATTAGCAGCCCAGAGTGCCGGACATCTTGTCCCAGCTCTCCGGCCTGCTTTTTATAAGTCTCTTTTCTAGGGGGTCCTGGCGTGTCAAGATTAGCAAAGACAAGCACTGGGATCAAGATGAAGAGGAGCAGAGGTGAGTATTTTCAGTGTTTCTTTTTTTCATACTGGTTGATTTCCTTTAATGGAGTTTTCATTCTCACGTTTTCCCACAGAAAAGTACACGGAGACTACACACGGCACAGCTAGGTGTATACGGAACAACACTGCACATCACAGGTCTATTTTGTTCCAGCAGTTTTCTTTTTACCTTTAATGGCCCTTTCCACTTTGACTTCAATTTAAAATAAAGAGTGAACAAAAGTGAACATAAAATATTCAACAAAAAGTAACAATGAGACAATTCACAAGACAAACAGCATAAATGAAAAGACGATACACCTGCAATATATATCTACATAAAAAATAAGTGGCTGTGGCAAGTCAATGTACATGGAGTCTCACACACATGCAATATATAGCAATGAAACAGGCATAAGAGCTATAATCTGATCAAACAAGTAAGGGTTTACTTTTAGCATCCTGTATGTTATATTTTACATAAATGTCCATACAGAAGATTCAGAGCTATCAGACAAACACAGCTCCAACCATTATAGATAAAATATCATTTTATCCATACAATAGAAAGTAGAGAAGTACTTTTGCCAATGTCCCTGTGCATAAAATTACTTAACGGATCTTTCCAGCTAAAACTTATCAGAGGCCCATTAATTGGCTAAGCTATTAATATTAGATCAATAACTTTATAGCATCTCTGTAACACACTGGATGGAGACATCCAGCTCCACCTGTTGTGAAGTGGTCATTCAGTCTTAAATGGGTTGACCAGCCAGGAAAACATCAAATGGTCCCCTATCCTATAGAAAGGGGATAATTTGCTTATTGGTGGTGAATTTGAATATGGGGGTCCGTCGTACCCCAAATGAATGTTCTTTTTAATGAATGGTGTGGCTGGTCTTACATACACGCTACACGGTCAATGGCAGTGACAGAAGTGACGGAAGTAGATGAGGACTTCAATGCCATAGTGACCCATGGAAGTTCCACCACTGGGTCACCCACTGTTTGTCAAGTTATCCCCATTTCTGTTGATAGGGGAAGACTCGAGGTGGCCATTAATAAAGCCATACAACCCCTTTCATGTATTTGTATCTCCTATTTACTTCTGTGGGAGCACATAGTGCAGTAGTCCTGAACTTCAAGCACACAAGGAATGGTTTACCCCATCCCGTGCTTGACGTTGCTCTTCCCAGGTAATTGGCGAGGTTTCCAGATGTTACACCCCACAACTCTCTCCTATCCTATGGATAACCCATTAAAATATTGGGTCTATAAATATCGCTTTACAAATATGTTTAACAGCCGGGTTTGAAATTCCATTGACTAGGCGATAGAGCCGTATGTGATAATCTGTATACCTAGGTTGTGTAATGCAGAGAATTATCCAAGATACCTCGTGCTCTATGGGATGTATCTGCATGATCACCCCAGGTAATTGGACATTCCACTGCGCTGACATTATGTTGCACCGATGAGCAACGCCGAGGTCTTCAGCAAGAATTTACAGAAAATAGGGATAAATAAATCATCCGAAAAAATTAATTATGTCTCCATAAGACGACTGATCCCACAGGCAAGTCTACACAGATCCTGCATGATCTAAACCCTGACAGAACACTGATTAATACTGCACAATCCTGATACCGGTCACATAACCGGGTGTCAGGGATGTTAAGATCTACTTCTACACTTTGATCCTTTGTAATATTAAGTTGTTAATACACAACAAATCCTAAAAATATGAATACAATCCAAAACCTGTGACAGGTGAATATCCTTGATAATGGCTTTTTTTTACGTTTCGTAGAGTTGTAACAAGTCTTTTCTATTACCGGGGGTAATTGTTTGCTACTGCATGGAGAGGACTCTGGTAATGCCCCCCTTGAGGCTCATTAGCATAATTTTAAAACCTGATTATTAGAAGGAGGGAAGCCATGGATTATCACATACAGTGCCTGGATCTATGAATGGTTTATCATGCTTTATTTTTATTGTAGATTTCCTTTAACCAGGGGGCAGTGTGTGCGATTGTCTGAGGTGACATAGTGGTGGGTGCACCAGCTGCAGCCTGTGCTCTCTATCCTCTTCACTCCTGCAACAGTCAGGTCAGTGAGAAGAGAGGAGGGGACAGTTGTTGTACTATGCGATCATGCAGCAGTTGAGGTGAGTATTATGTGGTTATGCAGCAACTGAGGTTTGAATTATGCGGTTATGCAGCAGCTGAGGCATATATGATGTACTGCAGCACCTGAGCTGTGTGTTATGTGGTCATGCAACAGCTAAGGTATGTATTATGGGGTCATGCAGCAGCTGAGGTGTGTATTATGCAATTCTGCAGCAGCTGAGGTATGTATTAAGCAGTTATGTAGAAGCTGTGGCATATATGATGATGTACTGCAGCACCTGAGGTGTGTATTATGCAGTTATGTTTATGCAGCAGCTGAGGTATGCATTATGTGGTTATGCAGCAGCTGAGGTATGTATTATGTGGTTATGCAGCAGCTGAGGTATGTATTATGTGGTTATGCAGCAGCTCAGGTGTGTATTATGTGGTTATGCAGCAGCTGGGGTATGTATTATGTGGTTATGCAGCAGCTCAGGTGTATATTATTAGGTTATGCAGCAGCTGAGGTATGTATTATGCGGTTATGCAGCACCTGAGGTGTGTATTTTGTGGTTATGCAGCAGCTGAGGTATGTATTATGTGCTCATGCAGCAGCTGAGGTATGTACGTATTATGCGGTTATGCAGCAGCTGTGGCATGTATGATGATGTACTGCAGCAGCTCAGATGTGTATCTGTGTATCTTGATATTGTATAGCAGCTGAGACATGTATTATGAGGTTTTGCTACAGCTTTCAACATAATTTGGGGGGTTGGGTGCAAATTTTGGGATTCACCCTGTTGGCTAAATGAAGAAACAGCCCCGGTTGGCAGTAACTGTGAGCAAGGAAAACCAATGCTACCCTTCTAAAGTCCCATAGTGGGTTATGACATCACAAGGTCTCATGATGTCATCATGTGAACATTTATATCATAGAAAAGTGCAAGAAATCTCAAAAGTAAGAATATTTTTTGTAGTTTTCACTTCTATATCATTCATCCACAGTTATAAAGGTAAGTCTTACTTACCTCCAGCCATGTTGAGAACGCCATCAAAAGCAGGACGTACTTCTTTTCCAAGCTGTTCATGGACGCGCTCTCCCAACAGAGGCCCGACATCTGAAAGAGGAGATTCTCAGATAACCTGTTCTTCTTCAATAATCGCATGCAAATCATTGAAATCGCAACCAAGATATCTCCACTAACCACACCTCACCTCTGGGTGGCGATGTCCATGACCATGGTGGTCACCTCACCCATGACCCATAAGCCCAACATTACTGAGTATTGTAATACCATATAACACTCACTGCTCAGTTCTGCCAGCGCCTTGTCCTTGGTGATGTTGAACTTGTTCAGGACGTAGTCAATTTGCTTAAAAAATAAAAATTATGATCAATTATCAATCAATTATTATTTAAAATTGCAACATGAGGAAATGTTTTTTTTTAATTTTGTGGAATTATTTAAGGCCACCTCAGGAAGATCACATATTTGTACATTTTGGCTGATTTCTAAGCTTTGCCAACCAAGCACTAAGGCCCAAGGCAAATATCTTTTTACAAAAGGGCTGTACCCCTTTAAAACTGGACAGCCCCAATAACCTGTCTCATCAATGCCTTGCGAAGATAAGCAAGTGATAAGAAAGTCTATCCTGGTCTTACATTGTTCCAAATATCATCACAAGGTGAAGATCTGCAACAGTAGAAACTTTTCAAACTATCTATTTTGTAACCAATATAACAAAACTTATTCTAAAGCCCAATACTGCCCTCTTCTGGCCACTAGAAGATTTACTATGTGGTTATTTTTTGCTGTTGGGATTAAAAATTCCTACAATTTGACTAGATAGGTTTCACATCTATACATTGTCATATTAAAGAGCCGAGTAGAAGGGATTTACCTGTGGAGTATCCACCAGCAAAGTCTTCAGGTCCTTAAAGTTGCTTTGCACCAGTTTTTTGGAGCCTCGAATTTGGTCGGTAAGATTCTGATTTGCAGCGAATGCACAGAGAACCCCGAGACTGTAGGGCACAGATGAGACAGTGACTACACCAAGGAAAGTGGAAAGTAACCTAGCCTAGAAATTAAAAGGGTTCCCTAGTATTCGGGAAATTATTGCAGGAATAGGTTGTTTACTTGCTCCCAGTAGTGGATTATAATAGAGGCTGTTTGGGTGGTAGCAGGGGGGCCCAAATCTTCTAGAGGGCTCATGGCCACCCAAACCATCCACCAAACTTTATACTGAGAAGAATCTTCACCCATGAAATCCTTGTACATCTGTTCCTGCTGTCAATACACATGTACACAAGAGCCATTTCAGGACCTTTGAAGGTCCTCCAAAGGTCCTGAAACCGTAGGAAGAAGGGACACATCCTCCATTCCCCAAGAAGCTGATTCTAGTACCTCCATATGTAGGAAGTGATTCCTGACTTGTAGGGGCTATAATATTCATGTATTTATAGAAAAGGAGTCAGTCATCTTCATGATTGTAACTCATGGATGTTTTAAAGATGTCTACATAAAACCTGAATTCTGTTGGACCTTCACAAGATGGAAATCTTCCTTTTTTCTTCGCTATTATATTTATAATGCACAGGGTCCATTTCAGTCTTAATCTGCCCCTAGCAGCTCCCCTATATATCTATAGTCTGGTGTGGATGTACCATTATAGTGTCCATATTCCTTTCTGTGCAATGAACCTCCTGTCGGCTCCAGATGACATACGTGCACCCATAGCTGCATCACCCGACACCCTGTTATACCTGTAGGCTTTGTTCACACTACTGCATGTTTACACGTCTAAGTTTTTCTAATAAACAGAGAAAATCATGTAATTCCCTGGCCATGTCTTTCAATACAGATATTATACCAACCTGTGGATTGCTACACTATAAATTGCCTCTCGGTCTGCACTATATTTAGATTTCACAATGTAAAGTAATAGGGGGCCTGGGTTACAATAGAGGTTTCCATTTGTGTAATGAAGTCATTTAGAGGCACATAAGGTTTGCAGATTAGGAAGATAACAATGTGCTTTACTCCCCGCAGTACACTCTGTAAATGAGATGGCAATGTGGCACCCAGCACAGACCTTATTAGCATGGAAGTCACAAAGAGGAAGGTGGAAAGGCACCCCCGACGGCAGTCTGCGTTCTTCTTGTGTCTTTGATGCATCTCCCCTCCGCAGTTATCACAACACCGACACATACAGAAACACAATCCCACCAGGGGCATCAGGAGGAAGAAGAGGAACCCCAGGGCCGCTGCCACGATGAAGCCGATCTCATAGTGTATGGTCTGGAATATCAGCAGAGATGTAGAAAGCATAAAACAACAACAAAACTCATCATACATAACCCTCAAGAGCTGCGTCATCATATGTTTGTTTGTGTTCTAAGTAGCAGCAGGACCCTGAAATATTGTATTCCAGGACTGTAGCTTCTCCAAGTTTATGTTACGATACGATACAACACGACTTTATTAATCTCCTGGTTTGGGGAAATAGTTCCCTCACGCTGCTGTGTTCTTAGCGCTCATTGAGTTTCTATGTAGTTCCACCCCTCTGCTCTGAGTAAAAGCAGTAGCAGGTTCCGGGTTGAATACTATAGCACTCACTCAGAGGAGAGGGGAGGGGCTTTGAAGTTATTTGACACAAAGAGCTAAAAGCACAGAAGTGTGAGCACACTTGGAGATGCTCTGATCCTAAAATGTAAATCCGTAAAAACTTTTGTGAGAGTGATACACTAAAGAATGAAAAGGGCTATGGTAGGAGTGGGTTAAAAAAGTCTTCAAACTCCACCCCATAGACTCATTCGCAATTGATCCAACCCCTTAGATCTTGTCACATGTGATTAAAATGTACTAAAAATAACACTAAGTGTAAAAAGTGACATCTACTCCCTAAAAGCACAAATGTTCCGGATGCTGATCTCTCCCAGGAGATTCCGGAATTCCTTGGTATAATAATTCTATCATACGGACTTTCTGCTGTGATCTCGGACAGAGGTTTTTCTATGTTACTCCCCAGACTCTGTCTCTCGCTTTACAGCCGTGTCCTTCATCAGGACAACAAGGTTACAAGTCATTCACCGCAGTCTGGGATAATGAATATCGGCAGTAATACAAATGAGCGGCTGCACCAGACCCTTTAACAGATGGAGGGATATCCTCCAGATACTGTCCGGCACCACAGCATCAAGAGGAGACTAATCATTGTTTTATGTCCTGCCTTATGACCTAGGCACTGTCCTATCTCATGACCCACATACAGAACTGTCTAGTTAAAGGGGTATTCCGGTAATTTTTAGTTATTCACTATCCACTGGACAGAGAGAAGCTCGTTGATCCATGGAGACCCAACTGTTGGGTACTGGTCATTTATCTGTGTACTATTGGATGACTGGTGCAGCTCGTCACACAAGACACATTGAATTTATGTCAAACTTGACAACTGAAGAGCAACCTTCTAATGTGTATGGGGACCTACTGACTATCTCCGATAACTGACATCAGAGGACATGGCATAGCTTAACATGTATGATCCTGATCAGGGAGGTCACAAGAGGTAACAGTATGGTTGGCAGGGGCGGATTAAGGTAGGTGCAAAATCTGGTGGGGGCCCCTAATGAATGTAGCCCAGACAGTGGTACACATTACTATTCCAGATTATCATGAATATTCTAAACCTTAACCTACTTACATGTTAGCCTAGCAGCCACTGCTTCCCTGAGAGTTCTCCCCCCTCCTCTTACTGATGAACAAATGATCTGTGAGGAAGTAAATCTAACACTGACTTGATTGGCAACTAGTTTAGCCAAACAGAGTTAGGTACTTAGGGGTGGATCAAGTGTCACTCTGCATGCAGAAGTGTCAAAAGCATGCTACATGCAGAATGAAACTGAGTATAGCTTGCAGGGTGGGCACGCTCTCACTCACAGGGCCAGTCAATAAATCTGCATCACTCCAGCTGACTGTCAGACATTGGTGGTGGGGGTCCCATTATGAGTGAAGTGGTGGGGGCCCCGGGGTGAGTACCCCTGGCGCCCTCGTTATAATCAGGCCCTGATGGTTGTCCTGACAATCTGTTTTTGAGGACTAAGATACATAGACAACTCTAAAGACTTTGTGGAAATCATCAGAATTGTAACAAGAGCTCTGAAGTATAGACCACTCTTTAACAAATTTCCAGGAAGTTCTTTTCCTGGATTTTGCTAGAATCGAAGAACTATTTGGTATTGACACCAGTACATACTTTGGACAGCACATATCTACACCCCTTGTCTGGGGCATTTATATTCTGGTTGCATTCCGTGGATGCGGACGATGACTTTCAGCTAATCACATTAACGTTGGATAGTAATGATCTGGGTCGGAGCTGGAGCCTCTAGGATATGTGGGTTTTCTACAAGATTAATATTGTAAGACTTCCCTGCCTCTGGACCCTAGTAATGGGATGTAAAAGGCAAATTTTGGATGATCCCCTCTACCTATATTGTCAGCACTGCCATCAGAAGCTGAATAGTGGCCTCACTGCGAGAGCTCCTAGAACATTAGACATCCCACTGACAGCTGAGTGCTTTACAATATAACGAGATGAGATTACCTGCAGTGTGAGGAGGACGTTCTCCGGCTGTGGAGGGCAGAGCGGTTGTGGGCAGCATGTAATGAAGATGCAGCAAGCTCAATGTCAGGTTACACGATTCATGGACAAACACATCAAAAACTCACGAAGCGTGAAAAAAACAAACAGTGAATCATAGTTACATAGGTATTACAGCAGAAAAAATACAGTCCATCAAGTTCAACCAAGACAGGAAAGGCAGAGGAGAGCCGATGTTGGGGAACAAAATGTAACTATCAATGTAATTTTGCTTAAAGAAGACATCCAGGCCATTCTGAAGCTTTCTGCTGTTTCTGCTATGATCAGGTCCTGAGCTCTGCTATTTCACAGATTCACAGATCTTGTCACAACTGGAGATTAAATCAATTTTTCTCCAAATGGAGCCACCCTTCGTATTTTGAGGGGATTTTGTGTGGAACAGCTTTTATATATGTATATTCATAAATCAGGTTCCATCTCAGTCGTCTCAAATCCAAATCAATCTAATCATACATTAGCTACACATTTCTTTAGTGACAGTTCTTAGGATAACATGCCCATACATTTCCAGAATAGGAATTCATATGTGTATTATTCACATGTCCCCACCTTTAGGGAAGGTAAACTTTGTAAGATCAGAAGGTAAATATATACACCCTTAATGGGAGTCTTTCAGCAATTTTGACTATATAATGCAGCAGAAAGTGGTGGGTAGAATGTGTAACCATAACTTTGCATGCTGTTAGTAGCATCAAGACTGTGAAAAATGCATTTATATTCCAGGATCCTAGCTGGACTTGGAGCACTAGAGTGTCCTCACACTGCTGTGTTCTTTGATCTCTGCATACAAACTGCTCCTCAGCACTCTGCTGTAATATCTAACCAGAAGCCTACTACAGCTCTTACTTAGAGCGAAGAGGGAATGAATGGGTTGTGAAATCATACATAGGAAGCAACAAGTCCATCTACGAACCTGGAATATAAATGCATTTTTCACAAACATAAAGATACTAATAAAACTTGGTGCTAATAAGATATAATATTCTGCATCAGGAAAAACTTCTGGGATTTTTAAAAGAACTATTTGCACCAGTTTCCAACCTGAAAACTGGACCTGTCAACCTGAAAAAGTGCACAGCGCAGCGGTGTTACACTGTTACCGTTATCAGAGGTTTCCTATCTAACGTTGCTGCGATGTACAGTACTAACACCGGACCGCTCTCAAAGCGGTACGGCGTATTCATGAGGGGGCGGGTTTCTGTGCGGTGACTGCCACATGACGTGCAGCGGGGCGGTCCGGGGAACTACTGTACATCGCAGCGTTGTTAGTTAGCTAACAGTGTAACACTGCCACGTTTGTTTTTGCACTAGGCGCTGCTTACTGTAGTAAGCAGCTCCTAGTGCACTTTTTCAGGGTGACAGGTCCTCTTTAAGGGCAGCACGGTGGCTTAGTGGTTAGCACTACAGCCTTGCAGCGCTTGGGACCTGGGTTTAAGTCCAGGGGCCAACAACTACAAAGAGTTTGTCTGTTCTCTCAGTGTTTGTGTGGGTTTCCCCCAGGTCCTCCAGCTTTAACCCACACTCCAAAACATACTGGTAGGTTGATTAAAATGTGAGCCCCATTGGGGACAGGGACCAATCTGGTAAAATCTGTGTAGTGCTGTGTAATCTATGTGCGCTATATAAATAAAGAACTATTATTATTACCAGCTTTTCAGTTATATATCGCTGTAGGCAATGAGGTCACACAATCTCTATTATTGTATGTTTTTTAGAGTTTTTATCCAAAATGTATCTTTATTTCATTTTCTATAGCTGACTCATATGTACAAGCTGTGGCTGCCTCATGGCTCGGTCTCAGGCCCCCTCTCCTCACCCGATATGAGGGGAAACTTACAGTACTGTCACCTATAAATGGTCCGAGTACAATTTATTCTATAACTCATTGATCTCATCAATAACAACAACATGATGTATTGTTAGAAGTGGAGATTTGATATGAATTACCTTTTGGTAGTCATTGCGAGCTTCAGCAAACTTCTGCTGTGCTATTCGTTTTACTAAGTCTGAAATAGACAAATAGGTTGTAGGTTAGTAATAAAGCGGGGTCCAGCTGTGCTCCATTTCCTTATACGGACGGTTATCTCTAGTAAAGAGGCAATTCAAAGTAAATGCTCAGCACAACAAGATGCCACTAGGTGGCGGCATGCTTCCCCTCCTGCCATGCTTCCTGTAATGTGAAAGTTGTGATGTACAGATGCTAAGGAGCAGTGAAAAAAAATTCTCTGAAATAAATAGGACTTATTACTGTAACAGAGTAATCTTATCACCCAAGATTGGATTAAAACTTACTCTAAATCCTGTCAGAGCAGATACTGCCAGAGGGGGCACACACCTGTATGTCAGTGTGCTTGGTTTACAATCCTTCATCCTGGTGGTAGATGTCCTTTAATGTATTGTATGTGAATCCCTTACTGATTGAACATAATATTAATTTAAATCTTTTTTTTTTACATTTTTAAAGTACATATATGCCTATCTATACTCTCTATAAGGACATATGATAGACTCCTTTCCCCCCTATATACCAGAACCACTCTAGCCAAACATACATCACAGTATGACCTCTGCTACTACATTTCACTGGCTACAGCAATGTCAGCCATTTTCAATGTCATCTGAAACACATACTTGCCATCAGTTCTGATTTGTCCAGAATTTTTAGACACAATTCCAGCAAATTAGTCTTGCCCCAACCCAAAAAAGGAATGGTCGGTACCTTGGACATTCTGGAAGGATTTATGGGATTTATACAGAGCGATACACCATTCTGCTTCCTGAGACAACAACACAAATGGCACCCTCCCCATACACTATGGGGGTCATTTACTAAGGGCCCAAAACGCGTTTTAACGGCGGGTTATGCGAATTTTTCCGTTATGCGCCGATTTTCCCTGTATTGCCCCGGGATTTTGGCCCACGCGATCGGATTGTGGCGCATCGGCGCCGGCATGCACGTGACGGAAATCAGGGGGCGTGGCCGAACGAAAACCCGACTGATTCGGAGAAACCACCGCATTTTAAAAAAAAAAAAAGTGTTGCGGGACACGCGCTTACCTTCACCAGGAATAGGATCGTGCATTCCGGCGGACCTCAGCAAACTTCAGCGCACCTGGTGGACGTCGGAGGAACTGCCTTAGTGAATCGCCGGAAGACCCGAATCCACAGCAGAGAACGCGCCGCTGGATCGCGAATGGGCTGGGTAAGTAAATCTGCCCCTATGTGCACAGCACATACATACGAGTATCGTATCGTAATGCTCAGCGAACATAGTTGTTATCTGACCGGCCAGCTTACAATACTTATATAGATGCAGTAGACATTTAAAGGGAACCTGTCTCCAGGGACCTCATTTTCGCTAAAGACAGGTTACAGCTGCAGTGCAAATATGCCTTTCTGCTTTCTCTAAGCATTTGTATTACAATATTATTGTGTTATAACTTACTTTGCATTATGACAGAATCATCTGTGTAGTCCCAGGGGTCGTGCTTTGGTTTGGATGCATTTCAAAAAACAACATGTGACTTGTCTTTGCTGCAGACTCCTCAGCTCTCAACCACCACCTTTGCGGTCCTGTACAGCTCCTCCCTCTGATGTCAGCTCACCAGGCTGTGAGCTCTGTAAAGGAGCAGGAAGGTGGAGCTGTACAGGAGCACAAAGGTGAGGGCTGAGAGCTAAGAAGTGAGCAGCACAGACAAGTCACACAGAAATACATCAAAACCAAAGCCCAACCCCTGGGACTACACGGAGGATTCTGTCAGGGTGCAAGGTAAGTTATATCACACAATTTTATTGTAATGCAAATGCTTATAGAAAGCAGAAAGATATATTTGCAATGCAGCTGTAATGGGCATCCACAACTTGTCTTTAGTGAATATGAGGTCCCTGGTGACAGGTTCTCTTTAACATATAATTAATGCTACATATCACATTGCATGCACTGCATTATTAAGCAGGGTCCTATGTTCAGTGTCCTCGATAGCTTCCTGCTGTAAGGGGTTGTGGCAGTAGATACAGAAGCTAAAAAGTGCACAAGACCTTAATTAGCCGGGCTTAGCTCATGCCACCCCTCCTGATTTATTGCACCATGCCACCCTGAGGCCAAAGGCTCAACTCACTTCAAGGTAGATGCAGCAATGGCAGTAGAAGGTATACTTAATAAAATAAAGACAATGGTTGGTTATCTAATTATGAGAATAAAGTTGTCCAGTTCTGCCCCTGTTTACACAACCTCATGTACTCTAATTGTTAATAAAATCCACTGATTGAGCTCAAAGAAATCACACCAAGACAGAAGTATGATATAAGATCTCAAGATCTGTCCCGAACTGATGCCATGCAAGGCTAGGCAGATGTGATATGCTTTATTAGCATCACAAAGAACTATACGGAAACTTTCAGTGGGGCAGGACCTGGGCTTGGTAAGTTAAGGATAAAGAAGAAATGTCCATAGTTCATTGGTTAGTAAATTATCACATGGGCATTCCAGAAACAAAGGCTTCGCTTTCCTTGGAATAGGTAGTATCTGCAAATCTCTGGTGACATATGTAAACATCAGCCCAGGGAGTCTTACATTCTTCGCTGCAGAGGAGTGAACTGTGATCAACTTTGATCCATAGTCTGGCATCATCTTAGTAATTTTCATTACACATAAAGCAATACTTCACAGTCATGGATACACACATGGAAAATGATACTGGGAGAAGGAAAGTAAAGTCATTAGGATCCCATCTGGGAGAGCAAACAGAAAGAAAAGGACCTTGTCGTTGGAATGTTGGACCAGAGTAGTTTGAGTATGTTTTATACTTTGCTCAGCCTCCCAGGTGCTAGCAGCTACAAGATATATCATGGGACAGCACAGTGGCTGAGTGGGTAGCACTTCTGCCTTGCAGTGCTGGAGTCCTGGGTTCAAGTCCCACCCAGGTCAATATCTGCAAATAGTTTGTATGTTCTCTCCGTGTTTGCGTGGGTTTCCTCCGGGTCCTCCGGTCTCCTCCAAAACATACTGGTAGGTTGTTAAGATTGTGAGCCCCATGGGGACAGGGACCAATCTGTCATGCTTTGTGCAGCGCTGCGTAATCTGTAGGCACTATATACCGTATATACTCGAGTATAAGCCGACCCAAGTATAAGCCGAGGCCCCTAGTTTTACCACAAAAACCTGGGAAAACCTATTGACTTGAGTATAAGCCGAGGGTGGGAAATGCATTGGTCACAGCCTCCCCAGTATGTAGCCTGCCGGACCCTGCCCCATAGTATATAGCCAGCAACTGCCCCGCAATATATAGCCAACCAGCTCCCTGCCCCAGTATATAGCCAGCAGCGGGGGAAGCCAGAAAGGTGATTTTTGATATACAGTATAAGTACAGTTTGGGTTTTCAGCACATTTTTTTGTGCTGAAAAACTAGGGTTATACTTGAGTATATATGGTATATAAAGAATTATAATTGGGGACAGCCTGGCAAGTAACAGGATATAGTGTTGTGGCTGCCACTAACGCGGTTGTAAGCTCACCGTAGGGATATATAGCTTCCAAGACAATAACAATAAAGTAGCTCTGATGATGTATTGAACGTATATTAAGCAACAGGAGGAAGTCAAAAGATTATTAATTATTAATGAGAAAATAAAATCCCAGCTAAAACATAAAAATAATAAATCACCTTTTTATTGGTTGTTATTATACAATATAATTATATGGACGATTGGTTTATGTTTCCTACACACAGCAGTCATTTATCACAATTGATCTGTTCCATAGGGAAACAAATCACCGCAAACCAAGAAAATGGAATAAAACAAACTGGACTATACAGTAAGTGTATCCATCACTCCTATTACAGCAAAAAGATTCACTTAGGAATATGTTTATTATCTCAATTTCTTTTTACTACTGCAATCATTTCTTGATTTTGCATTGACTTTTTTTAATTTATTTCACTGAGCCCTAGGAGGGCTTGTTTTTTGTAAGGCAAAATGCACTTTCCAATTGCACAGTTTAGTAATCTGTAAGATGTAGTGGAAAGCTAGAAAAAAAATAGTCAGAATGGGGTAAAAAAAAAAATAGTTGCAATTAAAAAATTGTTTTCACAAAGGATTCGTCAAGTTCAGCTGAACCATGAACAGAGTTTGGTTCGTTGGTTTGGGTAACCGAACGCATCGGTTAAACCTTTAAATGTCATCAGGGAGCAACAATCCTTGGGAAATGCAGCGGCTTTACTGGCAGCAAATAAAGGACATCTAAAATCAGTGGTAGACGTGTCCTACTAAGAAAATCCTGAGGAACTCTGCTCCACAGGACTTCTTTTTATTAGAACTCTATTCGTCACGGTTTTGGCAATATACAGTTATGAAAATTATGCTAATCATTTTGGGGTACTTTGGCTACGTTACCAGAGTGTTACCGAGATACTTGTCTTATAATTTATTCACTTCCCCGTACAATACAAGTCCCACCTGATCCCACCCATCAGCATTGTGGACAGGCGGGACTTGGGTCACACAGGGGAGCACCTGGTGCTTTAATGCGCTTCAGAATGATTAGCATAATTTTTATAACTTTATTGCTGCAATCACAGCTTGTAGAGTTATAATAAAAGAAGTTCGTAGGAGTATAGTTCTTACAAAGGGTTAACATGTGATCAATGCCATCACCGATAGCGAGTGTTACGGGTAGGAGTTGAACTTCTGACTGTTTGGGTCCCGAAATCTGAACCCTGACTTTAATGTTTAGCGCGGCACGAACTTCGTGGTTTTGGTCCGATTAACCCTTTTTGCCACTTAAAATTTTTTTTTTTCATGTAGGAAGCTACAGTTACTATAATACCATAGTGGAAAACGTATGATGCCCCAATCATCATACATTGGTGGGATTGAGGCGACAAACAGAAATTTGTACATTTTTATAATATGGGGTGTGACTATTTAGGCAAAAGAAGAAGCCTTTTTCCAGCACCCGTTCTTTAAATAAAAAAATCAATCTCTTTAATATCATCTCTATAAAAACAATGTACAGTCCTGCAGGCTCGCATCACTTTCTTAGACTCAGACCTACGCGCTTTGGACAAAACACATACATCTCAGCCCTTAGTCATGTACTGAGATGTATGTAGTTTGTCCAGAACGTGTAGATCCGAGACTAAGAAAGTTTTTTCTTATGTGATACAAGCCAGGAGCATTGTACACAGTTTTTAAAGAGATGATATGAAAGAGCTGGATTTTTTTATTTAAAGTGCTCGAAAAGACTTCACCTTATGTTTAGTTTCCTTCCGAGTCGGCACGGTTTTCTCTTGGATTCCGCGCACCGTTCACATGAAGGTTGAACTCCCGCTATGAAGGACTCCTGGGACGGTGATTACCATTTTTTGAGCTTTGGTACTGTTATTATTTGTTCCTATTTAGAGACTGTATTAGTACTGTATATGTACTAACCTGAAATATAATGGGGCTTATTATATGATGGGCTATAATATCATATAGAGGGCTAATGATGGATTGAATAGTGCTCTGCAAGATATTCAGAGCCTGGGCTATTTTTTAAAACCTAATTGTGCAATACAGTTTGCCACAACTTTATCCTGAATCAGCGTGCTGTGCTCCGTGGTTTTCGTGATGCTGTTTGTTCGTCGATGCTCTCTAACAAACTTCTGAGACCTTTGCAAAACATCTGTAGTTATACTGAGAATACAATACACACTGATGTCCCGCGGCTGCACTTTCTTGGGTTTTCCGACAATCTCGGGATTTGCGCCGCTGTGACAGGTATTTAACAGGGGATTGTGTCGCGTGCGATCGGTTTCTGTCGCAGCTGCGCCGGCTTTCATGCGACAGAAATCGGGGGGCGGGCCGATGGACAATCCGACTGATTCGGACTGAGCAGAGGATTTAACTTTCAATTTGTGTCACAAGACAATGCACAAATGATCACATGTTCAAAGGGTATGAATTATATATATAATTATATATTTGTAAATATCATATATAATTTTTTCATCTATGTAAATCTAGGAATTACCATTGCAGAACTCTAGCAGGCTACATTCCTGGACACATGACTGGTACTGTGTGTGATTATAATAGCAGGGATGTTTAGCCTCAGTCCGGCCCTGACGCTGTCTCTCTATGGTTCAGTTGATTCGCAAGGTCAGGATTTCTTTTATCACACTGCCATCATATATTTTGCCACTCTGCTGCACTTATCTCTTCCTGGAGGGTCAATGTGAGATGTAAATAGAACCATAATTAATTCCAATTCATTATAATGGAGCTGCAGTAAATGTAATTCATTTAAATGAATAATATCTATTTCAGGGATGAAGTCTGAGCTATAAGTACATTGTAAGGTATATGTACAATTTACATGTTTTAGGCAGTTCTGGGCAGTGTGATGTAGGTAACATGGAGGGGCAAACTCAAGAGGAGTGGTTAAAAGCTTGTTACGCACAATATTAACCAATAGATGGTATTGGTGACCAATAGTGATGAGCTGACCAAAACTTAAGTACGGGCCCTGGGTTCAGGTCTGTCCCATGTGACCCAGACATATTGCTGGATTCGTGGAGATGGAGTCAATCCGGTAAATTGATGCCCCTACCTACTAGCCATGGCTGTGATTGGCCAGGGAGCCACATATAAGCCTTTAAGGGTAAAACAATACAGGTGGTCCCCTACTTAAGAACAACTGACTTACAGATGACCCCTAGTTACAAACATAACTCTGGTAACTTACTGTACTTTAGCCTTGGACTGCAATAATCAGCTGTAACAGTTATCACCGATGTCTATAATGAAGCTTTATTGTTACTCCTGGTTCTTAAGACAACCCAACATTTTAAAAATCCAATTGTCATAGAGACCAAATAAAATTCGTCTGGGGTCACACTTACAAAGTATACAGTTAAAACTTACATACAAATTCAATTTAAGAGCAAACCTACAAAACCGAACTTGTACGCAACCCGGGGACTGCCTGTATATATATTTATCTTTTATTAAAATGTTTTGAAGGGAAAAGATGTGGAATGTAAAAAACACAGATATTTAGTTTTTTTTTTAAAGTAGTATGCCATTAAATTACTGTATGTTTGTTAATGTATTGACCATTACTTTAGAATAAATACTGTATATTCTGGCTACATCCATCACCGATTGTCAAGAAGGTAAGTTCTTTGTGAGCCGATTGTGTTGGCCGGTTTGACTTGCAGTGAGCTGGAACTTTTCTAACATTTACGGCATTAAAAAGCTGCAATTTCTGGTGAACATAATTGAAATGGAAACATATTCCCCCCTTTTTTTCACCCCTATTGACACACTTTGAAATAATGGGCAGAGCTGGCCATAGAACAAGGCGTGTGAGGATGCCGGAAAACTAGGATAGCTGAAATCTACGCCAACCGATTGACAAGAGCAGCACTCTGGTCACTGGTCTTGGTAAATTGTCAAAACTGCATATTATTTCATTATATTATGAGGTAGAATTTAGGGAATTGATTAGGACTAGCGATTTAAATGCCAGTCTTAAAATCCCCTCTATTTACTAAGAGGCTATGGCCTTTAAGTAGATTGGGCACAAACTCCACCAGTTTAGACCTAAGACCAGGTCTGAGCTGCCAGAGTGTTTTTGTTAAAGTCTCTGGTGGTTTTCTTTTCACAGAATGAGTTCACGGTCCAGCCATAGTCTCCAGCTTCACACGTCTTTATTCAAAAGTTAGCCATTGACAATTGATGAACGTCTACGCGTTTCAGGTGGATCACCCGCCCTTAATCATGACAAGCATATTTTCTTTTCACACCTATCACCAAACCCGTCCAATCCGCTCTCTGCCTTGAAAGGCCCAAAGTGTTGTGCAGGTTAGAGGAGCCAGTCAATTGGCTAGGAGTGGGAGATTTATGTCCCTTCTCCACCAGAAAACTGGCAAAAAAGCCATAATGAATCTCCCCATTGTAGTATAAGGCGCACCATCAATAAATGGCTGCTAAAACGTCTAGGTTCATATATAAGGCGCACCTGATTGTAAGGATGAATAACCAGCAGGTGGCAGACATGTGCACTGTTCAAGGCAGCTGCTGTCTGTAAGTACGGTTCATATAAGGCGCACTGGACTATAAGGCGCACCTTTGATTTCTGAGAAAATCAAAGGATTTTCTGTGCGCCTTATAGTCCGAAAAACACGGAAAGTTGAAGAGGTAAGCAGCAAAAACATCTTCAGCAGAACATTTTGGTGTGGGGAAGTTGTAATGTTGGTCTGGGACACTTGGATAAGTTCAAAAAGAAACTCAACATTGAATTAGTTGGTGGTTCCATTTTGGAAACAACTCCCAGAATATCTTCACTAATCTTCAGGACAACCTGGGAACTGTAGTTTTATATTGTACAATTTCTCCTACTGTCCAAGAGTAAATGCTTATGATCCTTTTCACATGGTTTCGTTGTGTATTACAGTCTATGAAATTCCTCATGCCCATAGTGAAGATGTTTTTCACGCTGAATTATCATGAGATATATTCTTCAAAATAAGCGACTGGGTAAATAAATCAACTTTATTTGGGATTACTAAGCTCAGGAACGTGCCCCACCCCTCCCATTATTTAAGAAACCATACGCGAGTGGGGGTTAGCGGTTTTGAACCTGCTGACAATCGCAGGTTTTATCATGTCACTGAATCCATCAATGGACAAATGAGCAGAACGTGGACGTCCGCTTGATGACAAGTTCAGATCAGATCAAAGCCCAGAAACGAACAAAAACACCCTGTCTGGAGCAACTATTCAGCGTCCACACGATACAAAGGAGCTTGACCAGACGTAACCTGATTAGATCAGTACTTGTGCGGTCTATTAATAGGGAGCTTAACTCCTAACCAGCTGTTGTGCTTTGTGTATGGCCGATATCCCTGCCGTGAATATGAGGCTTGATGTTTGCAGGTTATAAAACAAGAGAAATCCCCTGTAACTTGTCTTATGTAACAAATAATAGCTAATAAAATAAAAGTAAAATAAGGTAAAAGTGAAGCTAGAGTATGTGACCAGTCTACACACCATAAGTGGCTTACGTAATGAGTCATGCCCCAACATAATGGTATTATCCAATTCTCCCCCCTAAACAAGGTGGAGTGATCCAATAATAACCTAAGGGAGTGCAGTCAGGCTAAGGGAGGGGGAAGAAAGTTAAGTCTGTATTCCACATATACCTGTCCTATTTTGAAATGCTGAAACCACTTTGACCCATTGTGGTCGATGATAATATTTATATTGATGCAATTGTTAAAATTGGAATATAAGGGCACAGCATCCAACCAAGGCAAACAAAGAGAAATGGATCACACGTAGCCCAGACACGGGACAAAACATGGATTTACACCAGTCCTGTTTTTGTGGTCTTCACAATGTATGAAAGCAGCCTCAAAGTGGACTTTCACCCAAAGCTTAAAATTAAAACATAGATATATAGATGGATAGATAGATATGAGATAGATAGATATGAGATAGATAGATGGATAGATATGAGATAGATAGATAGATAGATAGATAGATAGATAGATAGATAGATAGATATGAGATAGATAGATAGATATGAGATAGATAGATAGATAGATAAATGTGCATAGAGAAGGTGTATAGACATGGACCAGCCAAGAATTTTGTTAACCGAAGAGAAGAGAGGGTTTTTTGGGTGAAGGAGGGTTTGACAGGTCACTAGGGTTTTGTGCCAATCAAAGATGTTTTTATATTCTACTTTTATATAAGGATTCTAAGATAATAGTACAAAAAGAACGGGTGGGTGGTATCATACCCCCAACCTTGCTATACCACAATAGTCAAGACCAAAGTACAATTGGTGAGTCTAAATAAATAAAACATAACTTTTAGTAAGCGAGTCATATAAAAATCTAAATATAAAACCTGCCAAAAAAAAAAACAATCAACACGGACAAACTATGGCCACACCAATATACCACTAGTGGATCCACCTACCGTGTAAACTATATTCTGTCCAGTGTTTGAGGCGAGAATCCAAGGGATTGGAGAGACAGGTAAGTCCTGAAGGGTATGATTTCCACTAATGGGCAGACCGATAAAGTGCGAAAATAGGAGAAGGAAACAAGTAAAATAGGTAAAAGGGACAGGGTAGTCGGTTGTGGTATATGAGCACCAGTATCCAGAGGATAAACTAATGGGCAGAAACCTTATCTAGCCCTCTATAAATGATAGGGGCCTAAATAGCCCTAGTATCCTCACCTTGGAGCCGTAACCCTAACCCGCTGCCACCCCAACTGGAAGCAGTCCCTATCACGGGCAACATTGTCGCTAAGCTGTTCAAGCAAAGACATGGCAACATGCCCATATGTAGGGAATAATAGTATGTAAGATCATGGTCAAAATATAGTGTAGGGCAGTGATGGAGAACCTTTTAGAGGCAGAGTGACCAAACTATAACCAAAATCCACTTATTTACCGCAAAGTGCCAACATTACATTTTAAGCAGTAACTTATTGCTATCTGTTCTTCCACATCTATCAATCGTATCGGCCCCCTGAGGCCACTAATACAGTTGAAAGAAGGAGGACACATTCAGACTATCATTGTAGCTTCTCATCAGGGTCTCTCTGTACAGTAAGAATGAAGGGTCCAGTAGGAGGACCTACAAAGATAATGCAGTTCTATCAACACCTTCTCACTTTTCCCGTACTTCCAAACAGCCATTGAAGTGTCGCTTTGAAATAGCTCCGATTGCAGCATATCTTAAATTGCCTGGGACTGCAGGAAGATTCGGTGGATTTGGTCCTGTTTGGTGAGCTCTGTCTTGGGCCTGAGTCAATGGCCTGAGTGCCCACAGAAAGGGCTCTGAGTGCCACCTCTGGCACCCGTGCCATAGGTTCGCCACCACTGGTGTAGGGAATAATATGTAGGGTAAAATAGTATGTAAGATCATGGGCAAAATATATATATAGTTGACAAGGTAGGTTGATCCCCTAGTGGTATATTGGCGTGGCAATAGTTTGTCCGTGTTGTTTGTTTGTTTTGGCTGCTTTTATATTTAGATTATAATATGACTTGCTGATTAAAAGTTATGTTTTATTAATTTAGACCAATTGTTCTAAGGATTCTAAGATAGTCTTAGAAAACTGAGAACATCTTTCTCAGTTTTTATATTATAAATTCTGTATTTGTAATTAATTTCTGCATCTGAACTACATTGTAAAAGTAATTGAATCCAACCTAAAAACAAAAACTCTCAATGTCCATGATGATGATGATGTCATTGATCCCGCCATGTGATCATTGCGGACCACCCAAATCTCTTATATTTTTGCGTTGCAAGATCTCCATGAGCAGTAAGAAGTACGTCTGCTCTAATGTTACCAAGCAAGGGTCATCTCTTGCCCACCAAAAGCCCTAATTTGACCCTGAGATATCATCTAACACCTTGGACTTTTAGCCGACTTTTTGCATGAATGGACATAATTGAGTTGTTGACAGATGAGCCGGTAGAAGGAAACAATATCACCAGACAGGAAGCAGCCCCCTCCCCACATCTGATCATGTAATACTCTGAAAGCCCTACACAATGCATAGGTCAGCATGTAAGAGGATTGACTGTTGCCGTAACTCCTCCATATGAACTCTGGACTAAGTCCTATTAATGGGTCTGTTGTGTTCATCAGGTTACTGATGTTCCTAAAATGTATCATTTAATGTAGCGGATGTGTAGAAAGTTTCTATAGCAAAATTAAACTAAAGGGTTGCGTGGAATATAAAATAAATATATTGGGTTTTCGTGGCTATTAAAACAATAAAAACATCTTGAGCTTGGCTCATCTGGTGCTCCCGATTACCCATGGAGCTGTTCTTCAATGCCACATTGTTTAGATAGACCGCCTACTACAGAGTGGGTAAGTAAACGGACGCCCAGCCAGGGGTGAACGGGAGTGCCACGGGAAGTAAGTATAAGATGACTTTTGTTTTATTAGCCTTCCCCAAGCCTTATATAGCTATTTTTTTTTTAATTCCAGACAACCCGTTTACGTACACTAGACCCTTAAATGTATTAGCTGCAGAGCTGGGCTAATGGGGTTTGGGTAAATGTGACCCTATGCATCGTCTTCAAATGGACCGGTTACAGCATATAATACAAGTGAACCGGTGTGCCAGTATTTGTCTGTAAGAGACTGTGCGTTATGTGTGATGTGCAAGGTGTTTACCCTTATTGAGAGACTGTTCTGTAACCACCACCAGTCTCTTCTTAATTTTCCAAAAGTCAATAGCCTTTAGTAGACCATTAGTAACCATCATACCAGTTTCATCTTTGTGAGTAAATTCTGGCCAAGGAAACCTCTTAAAAACTATTTGTAGCTCTAATCAACCCTCATCTCGACTATTGTAACTCCCTACTAATCGGTCTTTAACTTACTAAACTCTCCCGTCTACAATCTATTCTTTAGGCAGCAACTAGGCTTGTCTTCCAATACAGATGCTACATGGATGCCTCCAGTCTGTGCCAGTCACTGTACTGGCTGCCAACACTTTCAGAATAAAAGTGTAATTCCCCTCCTCCAAAAAGATCTGCCCAAAGCTGCACCACCCCACCTCTCATGCCTCATCTCAGTCTATTGCCCAACCCATGCACAGTGATCTCTCAGCGATCTAACATTATTCTCTTCTTTAAGAGAACCTTCTTCTTGTAATATCCCAGGTTTGGGGCCATTACTAAATCATGTGTTTGGTTAACTTGCTGGAGTGTACCCAGCAGGCCTGATAAACCTGTTGGGATCTGTAGCTTAGAGACTCTAATAGAGAGTATAACCCTATTTATGCTGCATATGTGTGTAACAGCAGCACCACCTATAGCAGTGATGGCGAACCTATGGCACTGGTGCCAGAGGCGGCACTCAGAGCCCTTTCTGTGGGCACTCAGGCCATCACCAGAGATGACTCCAGGTATCTTCCTGCAGTCCCAGACAGCCCAGGACTTGCTGTGCCGCCCAGGACAGCTCTACCAGAGTCTATTTTCTGCTTTATTGGTGTCCACAGGGTGATGGTATGAATGAAAACTGTGACAGAGAAGGGAGTATAAATCACAAATTAAATTTCTGTGTTGGCACTTTGCGATAAATAAGTGAGTCTTGGTTGTAGTTTGGGCACTCGGCCTCTAAAAGGTTTGCCATCACTGACCTATAGGGTATATTGTTTGCAATGTATTTAATTATGAATATGTTAATTACATTATGTATCACATCGTGAGAATGCTTCCCTCTCCAATGTTGGAGAGAAAGGTGACATTACGCAGGGGGCATAGATAATTAGCAACCCGGGTGCCAGACATCTAGTCCCCACTCTCAGGGCTGCTAATTTCTATTCAAGGTGATCCCTGAATAGATTTCCTTTAAAGTTAGAGGGAAATGTGGCTAACAAAAGGCTAAAGAGGGGAGTTAGTTCTGAGACTGGTGAGGCGGGGGATGAGGTGCAATGTACAGTATGGAGGAAACATTTCTCCCACCTCCAGGGAATCAGGATTTACTTTAAGTTGTAAGTTTCTGTTATTTTTCTCCCTTTTTATTTTATAACTGTTTTGCCTTGTTGTGTGTTATTTTATTTTGTAATTCTTTTGTTTTTAATATCTTTTTTATGCACTGATCAACTTTTTGTAATTAAAGCTTTTCACTTTAATTTTGGTCCCTGTATGCTCTGGGAACTCATAGCCTTGTGAGGGGTGGTTAGCTGTGTGACTGCTAGAGTGCCGAGTGTGCATGTCTAGTGGTGTGACAAGGTGACTGCTTGAGAGCAAGAGTTGATGTAGAGTGGGATACTTATTGGTCCGGGTATAAATGCAATAAGTGGTGGCAGCGGGTCTGGGGGATGCTGGAGCTGTATGAGGTGTGATTTAGGCTCAATTTGTGTCCTGAGTGAAAGGTGAGCGCAAGTTTGAGCAGGTTAAATTAACCCGTACAGTTGCACCCCACGTCACGTGACGAGGCGGCGGCGTCCTCGCCGTGACAAAAAACCTATTGAAATCCAAGAAGCCTAATGTTACGGAAGGGTTACATCTGAAGTGAAGGATGTCTGCTAACAATGCCAATCAGCCCTCACATGGGTAAGCTGGCATTCACTGCTCCATCTGGCAAGCTAATGGCTCGTGCATAGCTCCACATTTAGTGTTCAGTCTTCCAAGTGATCTGCAGCTGGCGGATCCGGGATCTCTTCTGTTCCACAAAAACCTGGCCAAGAGATATACAATATACAGGGACAGTGCGGGTCTATGTCACAAATGACTGGAATTATCACTGGTTTATACCATTGTATACGTATTACATGATCATCTCAAGGGCGTTGATATAACATTTAACTTATCTCTTGACTTTTTTGCAAATCTTAGTGCGGTTCATGGATTTTATTATAACTTTTGTCACTTCTTCCCCGCGTATGTGCATGTCGGTGTAGGGTTAATGTCAGATTCCCGTCTCTATCACAGAAGAGTCACTAAATCCAGAGCCAGTATCCTTTATATTATTCTGCACTCTTCTTTGTCTCCTTCTATATGTTAGCACTTTGATATTTTTATTTTCCCAATTGTACACATTGCTAGATTTGTAATCTCCCTAGTCTCATATGTATTTACCCCTTCAAAGGGGTTAGCCCACAAAAGTAAGTTTGCACATTTTAATCTCTTCAATTTACAATTTTACTGAGTTTTATTGATGTCTAAGCTCCTATAACTTAGTGATGGTCAGTGTAAGATTCCAGATTGTGGGCGGGGATTCTCTAAGCAGACACATTATGATCCATCTACTGCTGAGAGATGCTGTGTGCTGACAATGTGCTTAGATTATCAGGGTACAGGGTTTATATACACTTTCATGTTGCTTTTAAACATTCACTAGTATCTGACTCATAGAAAAAAAAAGAGAAGATATCCATGAGATGAATATAAAACACAATTACACACTCCAGCTCTGCTACATCTTGGCTATAACACACACAGTCAGCTCTGCTCCCCCTACTATATAGATCTATAGATCTTATCTTATCTGTAGTGTGTAGAGTAAGTCTTTACACACTCATCTTGTAATGGAGGAGAGGCATAGAGCACACTGCATTGAGCAGACAGGAGAAGCTATACATAAGAAGAATCCATCCTGTCCAAGCATAGTCAGAAGATTTACCATGGAGACGCATAGAAGCTGTTAGCCTTCAGTTTCTAAATAAGAAGACAACAAGTTCAGATTGTGGTCTATGACTCTTATAAGATTGTGTTAATATTCTGCCGCAGATGCAGGAAGGAGACATGAGAACAATGGCTGCCAGGCCACAGTTAATAGGATGATCAAGGCAAAATCACATGATGGAGCTGCCATAGGCACCACAGGAAGCAAATTCCTCTATTTTCTGGATGCAACACAAAGTTGTGCTGTTTACCTGAGTAATCCCATTCTTTCCACATTTGTCGATGTTGTGGGATACAGTGAATGACAACGCTGCTATTTTGTTGGCTGTATCCCACTGACAAATTAATCTGGGATTAACATTATCTGATGGCGATGAACACCTGGCTGCCATAGAAACTGATACAGCTCAAGATTCACAGGGATTGTGACACGGCTGCTTGTAAACAGGATTAGGGATGTCACATACACGGGGACAACTCCTCTTCATCCCCATCTTCAATATGGCTGACAATTCCTGCTTTGTAATGAAGGGCCCGGGACCGTTTTCTTTCCTTAAACCCATGGAATTTCTTGGCCCGGATTATACATTATATCTTTATCCGCTATATACTGCAAATACAGTGATGTCAATAGCGCTGGATAGACATAGACCATGTGGTTCCATGACTTTTGGATATTGAATAGACCCTAACTTCATCATAACAACTCAAGAGGAAACACTGGGGCACATTTACTAACCCGGTCCTTGCGCGATCCCCGAGGTGCTTTGTCCGATGAGGATGAAGTCTACTGCGATTCAACAATATCGAGCGCCCGACATCCTGCATGTGTCGCTTCCCCGCTGAGGTCCGCCGGAGTTCACCTTCTTCTTCCCGGTGTATGTGAGTGCATTGTCTTGCAACACATTTTGAATTGTTAAATCCTGCGGGTAGTCCGAATCCGTCGGATTGTCCATTGGACTGCCCCCCGATTTGTGTCCCGTGAAAGCCGGCGCAATTGCGACACAAAACGATCACGTGCGACACAATCCCCCATGGCACCCCTAAAAATTTGGGAAACCCGGCAAAAATGTGGTCGCGGGACCCGTAGTAAATAAGCCCGATAGTGTATGGTAGAAACACAAAACACTTTATCTTATGGTGTCAAATAGGCCAAATATGGTGTCTCTGGTTCATCACTCCCGCCTCCTCCTCCGCCTCCTTCATCACTCTGAACGCCTCCTCCTCTGTGATTGACATCTTGCATCAGACTTCAGGAGATCTGAATGAAGTCTCTTGATGCAGGACCATCAATTACAATGAGGGGGTTCCAAGGAAGAGAGAGCTTGACTTCAGTGGTAAAATCTCCACCTCCGTGACTTTATACAACTCTTTTTACTCCTGTGCTTCACCACCGTGACTTCTTACATAATGCTGTACTAGGACATCCACTTGAAGTACATTGGGGGACATTTATTATGCCTTCTCTGCCAGTTTTCCTGTAGGAAAGAATGAAAAGCTCTCCATCACTGCCAGCCACCAGAAATCTCTTTGTTGTCTAAGCAGGTCCAACCTGGCAGAGATTGGGCCCTAATCTAATTGGTCGAAGCATAGTAGCAGATCCAGGATGCTAGGGAGAATTGTAAGACTGGTGTTTAAACAGTCTTAAAAAATTCTCCCCAGTAAGTGAAGGGAAAAACATCTCAAAATTACCTGCATGTACTAAAGTGTTCCAAATTTATAAATACACATCATATTCTATAAATAGGACTGGGTCAGAAAGGTTAAAGTGGGTCACAGTACAGGGATAATCCACACAGTGATGTCACAGTACAGGGATAATACACACAGTGATGTCACAGTACAGGGATAATACACACAGTGATGTCACAGTACAGGGATAATACACACAGTGATATCACAGTACATTGATAATACACACAGTGATGTCACAGTACTAGGATAATACACACAGTGATGTCACAGTACTAGGATAATACACACAGTGATGTCACAGTACAAAGATAATAATGCACACCGGGAAGGTGGTGAAGGATTAGAGTCTGCGTCCTTTCCGCGGTGATGCCTGCGGCATCTGCGTCAGGCTTTTTACCTGGCGTAGTCAGCGGCGTCGGCTGGCTTGATGCATGGATGCATCGGCGGATGCGTTCATCTTGATGCATGGAGTCGATTGCTTATGGGGCGTGCTTCCTGCGTCCAATCGGGAGGAGGTTTCGTTCTTCTTACAGCAGCAGCTCTCTCCCTAGCGGCATCCAGACAGAGAATGATCCGAGCAGCGCGGGCAGCGGCTAGTCTATCCCAGGGTCACCTGATCTGGCCAGCCAACCACTGCTATCTACGTGTAAGGGTACCACGTCATGCTGGGTGGAGTGCAGAGTCTCCTGGCTTGTGATTGGCTCTGTTTCTGGCCGCCAAAAAGCAAAACGGCGGGAGCTGCCATTTTCTCGAGCGGGCGAAATACTCGTCCGAGCAACGAGCAGTTACGAGTACGCTAATGCTCGATCGAGCATCAAGCTCGGACGAGTATGTTCGCTCATCTCTAGTCAGTATGTCACCCCCAATAAAAATGGAGACCTCAAAAATGCCTGAATGAGCACTTAAAGGAACACTCCAGATTTGGCTACCTCTTGCTAGTCCCCAAGTATACTACCCCAGCCACTTAAAGGGAACCTGTCACCAGGAGGCCCATTTTTAGCACTCCCCCAGTCCCCACAGAACATAGTACATAAACTTCTAAATTGTTTTTTATTGTGTAAAAAAAAAAAAAAAAGGTTTTACAGAAAAAAATATATGTTATATTGTACCTTTCATTACCATCTGCTGTGTGACTAGGCAGACCTTTTCAAATATATGAATAACTCCCCTCACTCGGGATTGGCTGTAGAGGAGCAGGGGGCGTCGCTAAGCCAAGTGATGGGTGTTTTCATATATTTGAAAAGGTCACATGGAGGAGCTGTTCCCCAATATAACATATCTTTTTTTCTGTAAAACCTATTTTTAATACAAAAACACTTTGGCAGTGTATGTACTATGCTCTGTGGGGATTGGGGGAGTGCTAAAAATGGCTCTCCTGGTGACAGGTTCCCTTATTCCAGTCCCTGTCATGCCAGCCTCCCCCCACCCCGTATGCGTCTGACCTTTACTTTCATTAAATAATCCCTGGTGCAGGGGCTGAAGGGAGGAGCAGGACTCATTCTCATTGTATTCCTAGAGCCTGGAGTCCCCTTCCTCGCTTCAGGCCCTGCACAAGGTACAGTCCAATGAATCATGTGTTACTGGAGTGTTCCTTTAATAAATTTTCCCCCATAGACAATCAGGAGACTATTATACAAAGCACCAGACAAACAGGGTTCACGCTAGGGGTTATACACATACTGATGACCTATGTATAGTACAGGTAATCAGTATCCGATCAGTGGGGGCTCAATACTTGGGACGTGATGCGCTTCTTCTACCCTTCTGCCGCAGTTCTGTGCAGAGATAATAGAAGTTGAGAATGTTCTGCACTACTGGGGACATTTTATGGGGTGTGGAACACTGCTGGGGACATTCATGGTTTGGGAGCACTGCTGGGGACATTTTATGGTGTGGGAGCACTGCTCGGGACATTTTATGGGGTGTGGAACACTGCTGGGGACATTTTATGGGGTGGGGAGCACCGCTGGGGACATTTTATGGGGTGTGGAACACTGCTGGGGACATTTTATGGGGTGTGGAACACTGCTGGGGACATTTTAGGAGGTGGGGACACTGCTGGAGACATTTTATGGGGTGCGGAGCACTGCTAGGGACATTTCAGTGAAAAGTCCAAAAAACAAGGGGACATTATAGGTGTGTGGGGATTGCTATATAAAAAGGGGTATTATAATGTCCCCTTTTCTGTAGCCCTTTATCAAAACATAAAAAAAGGGCTGCCGAAAAAGGGGACTATAGGGGGGGGGGGGGGGGGGCTGCAGAAAAGGGAGCATTTTAGACCAGGGGCTGCAGGAAATGGGACATTATATGGGTTGGGAACTCCTTCAAGACTGTTGGAAGACCATTTCAGGTGACTACCTCTTGAAGCTCATCAAGAGAATGCCAAGAGTGTGCAATGCAATCATGAAAGAAAAAGGTGGCTACTTTGAAGAACCTAAAATATAAGACATATCTTCAGTTGTGTCCCACTTTTTTGTTATGTGTATAATTCCACATGTGTGAATTCATAGTTTTGATGCCTTCAGTGTGAATCTAGAATTTTTATAGTCGGGAAAATACAGAAAACTCTGTGAATGAGAAGGTGTGTCCAAACTTTTGGTCTATGCTGTATGTGGCGCCTCTCAAGATGGCGGCCATGTTCCAGACATATCCTCCAATATAGTCCCCCTCACTAAAGATGAGCGGACCCGAACCTGGCCAATCACACCGAGTTGCTAGGGGCGTAAAGCTGCCTTATTGTCTGCTCTGCAATTTATCAAGCAACATGTCCGGGTTAGGCAGAGCTTCCGAAGCTAAAGTTCAGGTCCATTAATCCCTAACCTTTAGCAATTACTTGCTGGGGTATCATCTGTTCCTACAATCATTACACATGTACACAATAGCCATTTCAGGACCTTTAAAGGTCTAAAGGTCCTGAAATCACAGATAGATTGAAAGCAGGCAGAAGGGACACATCCTCCATTCCCCAAGAAGCTGATTCTAGTACCAGATATAGAAAGTGATTCCAGACTTGTAGGGGCAATAATATTCATACAGCCCAGGGTCCATGGCAGTCTTATTCCGCCCCTGCTTGACTACTTGAATTACTACTTTGAATTATTTTATATTAGGAAACAACTTGAAGATACATAATCCAGGGGTGGATTAAGACTACCCTGGGCTATATGAATATTAAGGATGTGTCCATTTTGCCCGCTTTCAATCTTCAAGACCTTTGGAGGACCTTAAAAGGTCCTAAAATGTCTCTTGTGTACATGTGTATTAAGGTTTGTGAGGATTTCATGGGTCATGGGTGAAGGTCCCTTTCAGTAAAAAAAATTGGTGGATGGGTTGGGTGGCCATGGGCCCCTTACAAGGCTTGGGCCCTGGGCTACTGCCCAAACTGCCTTTATTATAATCCACTACTGACATACTCATTGTAAAAGAGCTAAGTAAATACAGCCCCCGTAATAGGTCAAATATAACAACATATCACAGACTCCATCTTGACTTATCTCTTTGCTTTTAGGATTTGCATTTTCTTTCCTTTTTTTTATCCTCAAGCACCAATTATCAATGAATCATAATTCACTGCAACAAATGTAAATTTTTATGTACAATTTTAAACCATCATTTACATTGGAATCATCACCATCTTATCTCCATCGCTCGTGATACGCACTTTTCTTCATGACTTTCCACCTGCTGTCTATTAGAAAGTCAGGTGGAAGTGACTGAAGATTGAAGTTTATCCGTCATTTAGTTCTTTCTTCTTCATTTCTCTTAATTACGAGCTGAATTTGTATCGTAAGTGGTTAATGTCGCCTCCTCCGGTTACAGAACATGGAACACAAACGAATGAAAAACACAACAGATCGTCCAACATATTCATCGCTGTGGATTATAAATTGACTGACATATGGTAGAAAATAAAGATTAAAGGATTAGCTAATTAAATCGCATGAGTCAGATCTCCGCACCCCCCCCCCCCTCACATACACACATACATACAGCAGTGTATCTATCCCAGGATATCTGCCAGTAACACACACATACAGCAGAGTATCTATCCCAGGACACCTGCCAGTAACACACACATACAGCAGTGTATCTATCCCAGGATACCTGCCAGTAACACACACATACAGCAGTGTATCTATCCCAGGATACCTGCCAGTAACACACACATACAGCAGTGTATCTATCCCAGGATATGTGTAGTAGTGTCTTGTTTAGACACGACGAATGCTAAGTTCTCACAGTAATATCCAGTAATATCCAGAAAGATTCTGCATGGAGACGGCATATGTAATAGTATATATACTATATAGTATATATAGGACACTATGTACAATCTGCTCAGCTCCTCCTGCTCTATAACATCTCAGCTCCTCCTGCTCTATAACATGCTGCCTGCGGATAGGACACTACGTACAATCTGCTCAGCTCCTCCTGCTCTATAACATGCTGCCTGCGGATAGGATACTACGTACAATCTGCTCAGCTCCTCCTGCTGTATAACATGCTGCCTGCAGATAGGACACTATGTACAATCTGCTCAGCTCCTCCTGCTCTATAACATGCTGCCTGCAGATAGGACACTATGTACAATCTGCTCAGAATCTCCTGCTCTGTAATATGCTGCCTGCAGATAGGACTCTATACACAATGGGATAGATTTATCAAGCTGTCTGAAAGTCAGTATATTTCCAGTTGCCCATGGCAACCAATCACAGCTCCCCTTGAAAATATTCATGAGCACTGGTGAAATGAAAGCTGTGCTGTGATTAGTTGCCATGGGCAACTAGAAATATTCTGACTTTCAGACAGCGTGATAAATCCGCCCCAATGTGCTCAGATTCCACTGCTCTATAACATGATGCCTGGAGGTAGGACACTATGTACAATCTGTTCAGCTCCTCCTGCTCTATAACATGTTATCTGCAGATTGGACACAGTGTGCAATCTGCTCAGTTCCTACTGCTCTACACCGTGCTACCAGAAAATAGGACACTATGTTCAATGTGCTATGTTTCTTCTGCTCTATAACAAGTTGCCTGAATTAAGTACTAAATTAAATTCTGAAATTTTTCCAAAGTTTTATTAACAGTAACTTGTCACCAGGAATGTCATTTTTAGCTGGTGACAGGTTTCAATAGCCTCCACAATCATGAGTACCTTTGCTTCAGTACTTTCAATTGTTTCAGTACTTTATAAAAGTGTATCCTATATCCTCCTCACTCATCCCCCTCTCTCCATCTTTCCCTTGCTCAGTCCCTCTTGTTTTGTCAGCTAGAGACATCAGAGAAGGGGATTCGAATTGCTAGAGTTGTTAAGAGATTCATATTAAGCAATTGTTCGATAAATCAATGCAGAAAATATTTAATTACAAGATCCATATAAAAATATTCTATAGAATATAAAAGACAAATCGGCTACTCATTACACCCTTACTAGAATTCACCAGCAAAATACACTCACCGGCCACTTTATTAGGTACACCATGCTAGTAACGGGTTGGACCCCCTTTTGCCTTCAGAACTGCCTCAATTCTTCGTGGCATAGATACAACAAGGTGCTGGAAGCTCCTCAGAGATTTTGGTCCATATTGACATGATGGCATCACACAGTTGCCGCAGATTTGTCGGCTGCACATCCATGATGCGAATCTCCCGTTCCACCACATCCCAAAGATGCTCTATTGGATTGAGATCTGGTGACTGTGGAGGCCATTTGTGTCCAGTGACCTCATTGTCATGTTCAAGAAACCAGTCTGAGATGATTCCAGCTTTATGACATGGCGCATTATCCTGCTGAAAGTAGCCATCAGATGTTACAGGGTACATTGTGCTCATAAAGGGATGGACATGGTCAGCAACAATACTCAGGTAGGCTGTGGCGTTGCAACGATGCTCAATTGGTACCAAGGGGCCCAAAGAGTGCCAAGAAAATATTCCCCACACCATGACACCACCACCACCAGCCTGAACCGTTGATACAAGGCAGGATGGATCCATGCTTTCATGTTGTTGACACCAAATTCTGACCCTACCATCCGAATGTCGCAGCAGAAATCGAGACTCATCAGACCAGGCAACGTTTTTCCAATCTTCTACTGTCCAATTTCGATGAGCTTGTGCAAATTGTAGCCTCAGTTTCCTGTTCTTAGCTGAAAGGAGTGGCACCCGGTGTGGTCTTCTGCTGCTGTAGCCCATCTGCCTCAAAGTTCGACGTACTGTGCGTTCAGAGATGCTCTTCTGCCTACCTTGGTTGTAACGGGTGGCGATTTGAGTCACTGTTGCCTTTCTATCAGCTCGAACCAGTCTGCCCATTCTCCTTTGACCTCTGGCATCAACAAGGCATTTCCGCCCACAGAACTGCTGCTCACTGGATGTTTTTTCTTTTTCGGACCATTCTCTGTAAACCCTAGAGATGGTTGTGCGTGAAAATCCCAGTAGATCAGCAGTTTCTGAAATACTCAGACCAGCCCTTCTGGCACCAACAACCATGCCACGTTCAAAGGCACTCAAATCACCTTTCTTCCCCATACTGATGCTCGGTTGGAACTGCAGGAGATTGTCTTGACCATGTCTACATGCCTAAATGCACTGAGTTGCCGCCATGTGATTGGCTGATTAGAAATTAAGTGTTTGCGAGCAGTTGGACAGGTGTACCTAATAAAGTGGCCGGTGAGTGTATATGACAGGTGAATTCAACTGAATATCAATGCCCAAATTTTTCTTCGCACCTCGGCATTTGTATTCTGCCATTTCCCCTGGTACATCTCTTGGCCAACATTCATTCAACCTTTATCTTTTTTTGCCCCTTTCCTAATTGCATCCAGGTATTTATCTCACAACAGGTGACAATCCGGGACCAGTGTGGTTTATTTCTTTACTTGCAGACAAGACATTTTCCTCAGGACCAGATCACACAGTCTGCACTCCTCCGGGCAGTTTGTACAGAGCTGAAAACTAGTCCTCATGCGCTTCTGAGTTGCCTACAAAAACGGACTACCCACGAATGACACCCGTTTGACACTCATGTATGGTCCGTTCTTTTTGCGTTTCCATAGGCTTCTATGGGAAGGTCCAAGCTGGAAAACCTGAATTTTGAGCCATCATTCAACAACTTGTTCATAGATCAAAGGGAATGAACCATTGAAGCACCACATAGAACACGTCCCCCAAAAACGTTCTTGTGCATGAGCAGGACCATGATAGCCTTACACATGACAGCCATGACACATGATTCTTTATCTGCCTGTACACACTACATTCTGGGAGCAGAACACAATGACAATCACAAGACATGAAGTATGTGAATAGATTTGGCTCCCATAATATGATATACAGGCAGTCCCCGGGTTACGTACAAATAGGTTCTGTAGGTTTGTTCTTAAGTTGAATTTGTATGTAAGTCGGAACTGTATATTTTATAATTGTAACCCCAGACAAATTTTTTTTGGTCTCTGCGACAATATGATTTTAAAAATGTTGGATTATCATAAGAACCAGGATTTACAATAAAGCTTCATTGCAGACACCTGTGAGAACTGTTATAGCTGATTATTGTAAATTGCCAACATCCAGAGGTCCGTTTGTAACTAGGGGTCGTAAGTCAGGTGTTCTTAAGTAGGGGACCGTCTGTATATGTTCATCTGAACAAGGACACGAGGTCACAATCCACAAAAGTTAGCATTAAACATTAAGAATAAAGGTTTAGAAAAAGTTGACACGTGAGGACTTGATACTATGGTGTAAATTCTTAAACCCAATTCTTAAATTCCGTTTTTTTAATGATGTGACATCAAAGAACGACAATCAGAAATCTCTAGCCGTGAGCAGGTCCCATCGAATAAAATCCCCTTTAGATGTTCCTCTTGGCCTTAAAACAGGTTTCTGCTATTGACCTACTTTCCAGAGAATTGTCAAAGGACCCTTGAAAAAATTTTTCAAAAATCCTCTAATTAATCCTCAAATTAATTCCACGAGCTTGAACTCCTTCACATGAAACATTATCTTTTTTTTTATGAATGACATTTGGGCTACGTATTATATATACAACCTAAAAAAAAAACACTTTAGGAAAAATTCATATAGAGGAAGAGATGTTTAATATTCCAGCTTTGACCTTCTATGAATTCATGGTATACATGTGACTCCAGGCAGGGTGTGGACGTGACTTATTCTATTTTTGGCCCGTTGTGGACTTAGTGCCCGGGTGCCCCGGTTTTCTCAGGACGTGCTCTATTTTACAGCTAAATATATTGATCTGATAATGAAGAATTATTTCTCACATTACCAACCCGAAAAAAACATTCTGAACAGTCATAGCAATGGGGCAAGATCATGAATATTAACATGAATATTTCCATTCACAGTAGCAAGCAGAGATCTTGAAATAGAAAATATATGAAAAAGTCACAGAACTTTTGCAAATTCCATCATTCATCCCCATGTGAGGCTATGGGACTTCCCTTGGATGTATAACCAGTTATCATTTACATTAGAGGAGCATCGTATTACTGTATGTGAACCAGTTTATTTAAGAAGATACATCCTAGAAGTCACTCTTCACCCCCAGATTACTCGGCATTCTCCGCTTTTAGAAATCAGTTTCCATGGTTTCATAAAACATCTCCGTTCCATGGAGAAGAATGTGGAAAGCCAGGACTCGGAGCGCGTTCCTATCCCAATACTCAAATGAACAAAAACCAAACATTCTTTGTTCATCCTGTAATATTTGTGGATGGTCATTATAAGTTATTGTATGAGAGAGATGATGAATGGGAGGTAAGTGAGCGGTGGTAGGTAACAGATGACCAGGCAGTTGTTGGGATCAATGTATCTTACAGTCAAGTGTTCCCACGGGATCTATGATTTACACTATTATGTACTCCCTTGGGATCGATACATTATACCGCTATGTGCTCAAATGCAATGTATGTATTATACTATTGTATACACAAGGGGATCAAAGTATCATAGTGGTATGTGCTAGCTGGTTATTGGGGTACACTACAGTGATAAATCAGGTCATATATATAATATATAATATATGTAATGCTCTCCCATGAGATCTACATAAACCGTTAAATGGCCACATGGGATCTAGATATTATGCGGTCGTGTTCCACAACGTGATCTGTGTATTATACTTCTATATTATCACATGGCATCTACACGTTATACCATTATGGACTTATGTGTTATACTGGTATGTAATCACATGGGATCTATGTATTACCTCATTATATGCTCACACGGGATCTATGTGTAAATTATCAGGTACTTACATGGGATTGATGTATCATACCGCCATACACTCACATGTGATCTATGTATCATAACGCCATACACTCACATGTGATCTATATATGATACCGCCATACACTCAGCTCTTCATTGTTGTCCTTGGGGTTTAGCTGAACTCTTCGGACAGCCTGGCCGCGGCGAGAGAGGAAACTTTCAAAGTGCTGTCCAGGCGTGAAGGACTACCTAGTCAGAGTCCATAAGCCTTCCCACTTGCCCGATGATGCTCCCAAAGTGGGACAGGTAGGCGCCACACCACTGGAAAAGGGTTTGTTACCCTTGCCAGACTTGTGCCCTCCACGATCTTGTCCTCTAATGGCCTTGGAATGTCTTCCTTTGTCTTGTCCCAGCCTGTTGACCATGTATGGTGCTGTACACGAAGTTTGGGGAGGTTGTCTGAAATAGTCAGAAAAGGCTGGAAAAACAGATAATTAATCCCCAAACATGTGCGAACTATGTTTCTTTGTGCCCTGAACTACCTTCTTAATACTTTAGGGACCCCAAACCTAATTCTGGTGGTTTGGGGGTGCATAATAATGTGAACACACTTTTATGTTTTTAAAATTTTGTAAAATTGTAACAGAGCAACAGCTAACTCTTGGTTTGTAAGATTTATGCTCTGTTAAAAATCCTGCTTCTTGTTTTGAAATTTGAAGAGGCTCTAACTTATTGCTTCTTATCAAAACCTGATAATCTGCAGGGGGTTGGTTAATACTATTGTAGGCAGTGACATTATTGTATCACGAATCGTGAGATGAGGCTGTCCTATTGGTGTTTTCCACTGGCTTTTCCTGCAGGGTAGAACTCAAGGCACTGCAATTGGTTCTTTTTTTAGTCTGACTTTAAAGAAAGATGCTACTAATGTGTGGCTGCTGATTGTCTTATTTCTGGTATATTTTATTAACATGTATGAACCTAAACTCTGTGCAGCCTGACACGAGTGTTATAGTAGACGATGCCCCCTGGGGGCCCATCACAGTAGTGTCTCACACCCATGCTGACATCATGGTTTTTTTTTTAAGCGGCCTGGTACAGCCGCTTTGAGAAATAAATGCACCCTGTGCTGCGCCCCCCCCCCCCATCTTGCGGCCAGAGTATTGGTGGTGCTTGAGGCAAGAGGACTCAACTTGCGCTCGGTGCTGTGCATTATTAAGAAACTTAGAATCAGTAAACAACCGGAACGCGGGAAAAAGATGATACTAGGGATAGTGAGTGACGCACACGAGAGGCTTAATTATATGCTTCCCTCTCCAATGTTGGAGAGATAGGTGACATTAGCAGGGGATATACCATAATTAGCAACCCGGGTGCCAGAGTTCTATATTCACCCCACTCTCAGGGCTGCTAATTTCTTTATTCAAGGTGATCCCCGTGTGTTCAAGATTAGCGAAGGGCATGCACAAGGATCAATTCCTCAAGGGTTGCTGTAGGTGAGTATCTGAACATTTTTTGTTAGCTTTTTTAGATTAGTAGATTCCCTCCTCAAGCTCACTGGTGAGGTGGTGGGGATGAGGTTGCAATGTCACAAACATACAAGGTTAGTGAAGTGTGATCTCGACAGTATGGAGGAAACCTTGTCCAACCAGCAATTCTATAGCATCTAGAAAGGGAGGGGGCGCTGGACGGGACAACCTACTTGTGGCGGGGGGACAATAAGATATTTGAACTACTGAGGAGCACAATAGAAGGAAAGCTGCGGGGGAAACAATTAAAAAGGGAGCTGTAGGGAGGGCACAATAAGGAGGTGGTAGCTATGAATGGGGCACATAAGAAGGGAAACTCTGGGGCACAATAGGAGGGTGGAGCTGCAGGGGGGCAAATAAGAGCAGTCAGTGTTGGAGGGGCCAATAAAATGGTGGAGTAGTCAGAGGGCAAAATAAGAGGTAAGAGGTTAACGCTGGGGGGGGAGGCACAATAAGGAGGGGGGGGCTGCTCTGGGGAAAAAAGAGGGGGAGATTCGTGGAGGCAAAATTAAAAGGGGGGTGCTGCTGGAGGGCACAAAAGAGGGTATTTGAACATTAGGGGGAGCTTGGGGGCCCACATAAGAGGGGGCAGACTATGGGGTGGCACAATAGAAGGGGGGACGAAGGGGGGGAACATAGGTAGGGGGGTGCACGGGGAGCACAATAAGAGAGAGGAGCTACTAGGGTGGCACAATAAGTGGGGAACTGCTTAAGGGGGGGCATAAAAGGTGGATCCTGCATGGAGGGCACAATAGGAGCATGAGCGCTGGGTGGCACCTAATAGGTGGAGTGCTGGGGGCACCAGTAAATGGAGTTGTAAGAGGGCCAAAATAAGAGGTAAAGCTTGGAGGGTGGGCACAATAAGAGGCGGAGTGCTCTGGGGACAAAATAAGAGGTGGAATTGGGGAGGGGCACCAATAAAAGGGGTTGGTGCTGGGAGGCAGAAATAAGAGGGTATTTTAAATATTAGGGGGGGGCTGGGGCATAATTAGAGTTAGTGAGTGCGAGCAAAAGGCGTGGAGCAAAGGCGTGGCTTAGGGCATAAAAATGTGTGTGCCGCTATTTCTTTTCTCCATCGTTCCCCTTAATGAAAGTTGGCCAGGTATGGATAATGGACTTAGGCTTCCAGGACGCATCCTGCCGCAATTGGTACTCATTTTTTATAGACAATAACTTTTGCAAATCTTTTATTGCCATGAAGAAATGTTATACCTATACATATCCGGCAACCCATATTATATTCGTTGGAAGGTGCATAAAAAATGGAAAAAATTCTCGAAAATCCAGAAGGCCTAATATTACGGAAGGGTGTCATCTGAATGGAAGAGGTCATGCTACAATGCCAATCAGCCCTCACATGGGTAAGCTGCATTCACTGCTCCATCGTGGCAAGCTAATGGACTCGTGCATAGCTTCCAATTGTAGTTGAGTCTTCCAAGGTGATCTGCAGCTGGCGGGATCCCGGATCTCTTCTGTTTCCACAAAAAACCGGCCAAGAGATATAGAATATACTAGGGACATTGGGGTTTTAACCTTTACCTTACTACTGGTTTAACCATTGTATATGTAGTTACATGATCATCTTATCTCTTGACTTTTTTGCAAATCATGGATCTATTAAACTTTTTTTTTTGACTTCTGGCCCCGCCGTCATGTGCATGTTGGTGAGGGTTTAATGTCAGATTCCTGTCTCCTCAAGAAGAGTCACTCAAATCCAGAGCAGTATTCCTTATATTATTCTGCACTCTTCTATACGTTAGCACTTTGATATTTTTAGTTCCCATTGTACCATTGCTAGATTTGTAATTCCCTGGTCTCATATGTATAGTACCCTTTAAAGGGGTTAGCCCGCAAAAGTAAGTTGCAGTTAACATCTTTTTAACCTCTGCAATTTACAATTTTACCTGATTTTTTGATGTCAGTGTAAATTCCAGATTGTGGGCAGGGGTCTCTAGACAGACACAAATTATGATCCATCTACTGCTGGGAAGATGCTGTTGGGCCCTGACATGAGTGCTTAGATCATCAGGGTACAGGGTTTATCTACACCTCTTCATGTTTGCTTTAAACATTCACTAGTATCTGACGTCATAGAAAAAAAAGGAAGAGATCCATGGAAGACATTAACACACACATGACACTCCAGCTCTGTTTACTTCTTGGCTACCCACACACCAACAGTCAGCTTGCTCCCCACCTACTATTAGATCTATAGATCTTATCTTATCTGTCAGTGTGTAGAGTAGGTCTTTTAACCCACTCATACTTGTATGGGATGAGGAGAGGGCATAGAAGCACCACTGCATGAGCGACAGAGAAGCTATAGCATACAGAAGAATCCATCCTGCCCAAGCACATCAGAAGATTTACCTTGGAACGCATTAGAAGCGTTATGCCTTCAGTTTCTAAATAAGAAACAACAAGTTCAGATTGTGGTCATGACTGCTTATAAGATTTGTGTTAATATCTGTCTGCGCAGATGCAGGAGGAGCCATGAGAACAATGGCTGCCAGGCCACAGTTAATCGGATGATAACGGCAACAATCACATGATGGTCTGCCATAAGGCACGCTACGGGAAGCAAATTCCCTCTATTATTGGATGCAACACAAAGTTGTGCTGTTATCTGAGTAATCACATTCTTTTCACTCCCGGCACTTTGTCATGGTGGGATAAGTGAATGCAACGCTGCTATTTTGTTGGCTGCAAATTAATCTGGGATATAACATTATCTTGATTGCATGACACCTGGCTGCCATAGACTGATACAGCTCAAGATTCAACAGGGATTGGTGACAACGGCTGCTTGTAACAGATTAGGCATGTCAACATATTCACGGGCCGGCTCCTCTTCATCACCATCTTCAATTAATGGCAGACATTCCTGCTTTGGATAAGAAGGGGCCGGCGTAGACCGTTTTTCTTTCCTTAAACCATGGAATTTCTTGGCCCGGATATACAGAAACTTATCCATGCTACTCACAGTAATGGTCCCCCTTATACCTTTATCCGCTATATACTGCAAATACAGTGATGTCAATAGCACTGGATAGACATAGGACCGTGGTCACATGACTTTGGGATATTGGATGACCCTAACTTCATCATAACAAATCAAGAGGAAAAACGGGGCACATTTACTAACCCGGTCCTTGCGCGATACCGTGGTGCGTGTCCAACAGGATGAAGTCTGCCGCGATTCAAACAAGAAGTGTGTGCGCCGACATCCTGTATGTGTCGCTCCCGCTGAGGTCCGCCGGAGTTCACCTCTTCTTCCGGGTAAGTGAGTTCATTGTATTGCGACACATTTTGAATTGTTAAATCTGCGTGTAGTCCGAATCGTCGGATTGTGTGGACCGCTCCCCGATTTGTGTCGCGTGATGAAAGCCGGTGCAATTGCGACACCAAAACGATCACGTGTTACACAATCCCCTCGCCATCCCTAAAATTGGGAAACCCTGCAAAAATGGTGGTTGGGGACCCGTAGTAAATAAAAGCCCGAGAGTGTATATGGTAGAAACACAAAACACTTTATCTATGGTGTCGAATAGCCACAGCTTTATTTTAGAGGATAGATAAAGTTTGAGTTTATCAGAGAACAACCCTGTGTCTCTGGGTCACACTCCCGCCTCCTCCTATGCCCCTTCATCACTCCAGCCTCCTCCCTGCCCTTCATCACTCCCGCCTTCTCCTCTGCCTCCTTATCACTCCGACTCCTCTCTCCGGCCTCCTTCATCACTCCCGCGCCTCCTCCTCGCGCTACTTCATCCTCCCGTCACTCCGCCTCTCTGCCTCCTTCATCATTGAAGCCTCTCCTCTGCCTCCTTCATCACTCCCGCCTCCTCCTCTGCCTCCTCCATCACTCCCGCCTCCTCCTCTGCCTCCTTCATCACTCTGAACGCCTCCTCCTCTGCCTCCTTCATCACTCCCGCCTCCTCCTCTGCCTCCTTCATCACTCTGAACGCCTCCTCCTCTGTGATTGACATCTTGCATCAGACTTCAGGAGATCTGAATGAAGTCAATGAAGTCTCTTGATGCAGGGCCATCAATTACAATGAGGGGGTTCCAAGGAAGAGAGAGCTTGACTTCAGTGTTAACATCTCCACCTCCTTGACTTTATACAACTATTTTCACTCCTGTGCTTCACCACCGTGACTTCTTACATCATGCTGTACTAGGACATCCACTTGAAGTACATTGGGGGACATTTATTATGCCTTCTCTGCCAGTTTTCCTGCAGGAAAGAAAGAAAAGCTCTCCATCACTGCCTGCCACCAGAAATCTCTTTGTTGTCTAAGCAGGTCCAACCTGGCAGAGATTGGGCCCTAATCTAATTGGTGGAAGCCTAGTAGCAGATCCAGGATGCTAGGGGGAATTGTAAGACTGGTGTTTAAACAGTCTTAAAAAATTCTCCCCATTAAGTGAAGGGAAAAACATCTCAAAATCACCTGCATGTACTAAAGTGTTCCAAATTTATAAATACACGTCAGATTCTATAAATAGGACTGGGTCAGAAAGGTTAAAGTGGGTAAGGGTTACATTTCTGGATTACAAATACAAAACATACTCAAAAACATTAAAATAAAATTATGTCACAGTACAGGGACAATGCACACAGTGATGTTACTGTACAGGGATAATCCACACAGTGATGTCACAGTACAGGGATAATACACACAGTGATGTCACAGTACAGGGATAATCCACACAGTGATGTCACAGTACAGGGATAAAACACACAGTGATGTCACAGTACAGGGATAATACACACAGTGATGTCACAGTACAGGGATAATACACACAGTGATGTCACAGTACAGGGATAATACACACAGTGATGTCACAGTACAGGGATAATACGCACAGTGATGTCACAGTACAGGGATAATACACACAATGATGTCACAGTACTGGGATAATACACACAGTGATGTCACAGTACATGGATAATACACACAGTGATGTCACAGTACAGGATAATACACACAGTAATGTCACAGTACAGGGATAATACACAGTGATGTCACAGTACAGAGATAATACACACAGTGATGTTACAGTACAGGGGTAATACACACGGTGACGTCACAGTACAGGGATTATACACACAGTGATGTCACAGTACAGGGATAATACACACAGTGATATCACAGTACAGTGATAATACACACGGTGACGTCACAGTACAGGGATAATACACACAGTGATGTCACAGTACAGGGATAATATACACAGTGATGTCACAGTACAGGGATAATACACACTGTGATGTCACAGTACAGGGATAATACACACAGTGATGTCACAGTACAAGGATAATACACACAGTGATGTCACAGTACAGGGATAATACACACAATGATGTCACAGTACAGGGATAATATACACATGAATGTTACAGTACAAGGATGATGCACACAGTTATATGTTATAGTACAGGATAATATACAGAGTGTTACAGAAGCTGTAACATGAGAGACTTAGTAATTACAGTCTGTGAATACTGCCTGGAAAGGCAACAGTTAACTATGTGTAAGTAATTAATCAATGAGTTGGCTGTATTGTAAACTGGAGTGTGATTGGAGAGGTGCTACCACCTGACAAGAGGGAGTATAAAACCCCTGTGCAGGGGGAATCATGGTCCAGTTTGCAGGGTCTTATCTGGTCTGTCTGACCTCATGGTCTTTGTCTGTCAGCAGTCCAGAACCCATGGTCTGAGTGAAGAGAGAGTCAGTGCACAGCACACCTTCCGTACTGACACAGAAACCAATCCCAGGAACTGAGTCTGGAGACTCTAGCCCAGAGCTGGATCTTCCACAGTTTGGACACAGCTCCATCTCAATTATCCAAGCCCGCATCTTGTACCAGGCTGGTGCCTTATCCTGCAGACCCCTCTCCACGACCACTCCAGTACCAGAATCTGAATATGCTGTTTTTCAATAAAGAGCAACAGGTTCTTGCCTCCATCTGATCCCTGGATAGTGCCGTCTACCACCACGGGCATCCATTAGCCAGGGACCTATCTTACATACACTTGGGTTTCCCCAGGGAGAACCAGTACTTCAGCCTCTCCCTCCATATTTCTTGCACACACCACCTGCTGGAGACCTGCCAGGCTGTAGGACAACCCTCCAGTCCCCATACCAAGCACTGTGACATCAGCGCGTCCTAGGCCGCAATCCCCAGCCACTCCGGTATTCTGGGCCCCGGCTGCCTCCAGGCCCCAAGAAAAGACTAGGCCCCGGTGGGGGATGTTGCAGAGACAACGATGTCACAGTACATTTTCTGACTGGGACTCAGCTTGTGCTTCTCTTTTTTAAATACAGTCTCAATTCTAATGGCAAAAAACTGCTTAAAAATCCTGAACATGTCCTAACCCTAATGTCTCTTCCTTTGTGTGACCCTTAGTGGTGCGGTCGGTTCTCGTTAGTACGTGATGGTTGTATCTGGACATTTCTGTGTTTTGTGCTATAAATATTACAGATGATTTTCTTCTCTGTGGCGTTGGTTTATGAGAATCCTGAATGCCGGTGCGGCTCTGCTCGTATCCTCTATATTTATCTGAGGGTTATGAATAATTAACCTGGAAGCAGAGGAGTTTTATTTACAGCGGCTGGCGAGCATTTATCTAATATTAAGGTGAGATAGGGAGGTCTTCTGTGCCATCTCCCTGCTCCTCACTGGTTAAATGCATTCATGATGCAGCTCTGCTCGGCAGGACCGGATCTGACTCAATGTGGAAGTCCCTTGAACGGGACAGACTTGGTAGGAGTAGATGGTTGGATAAACAGGGCAATTACTACAGGCAACTAACCTGCAGGTCTTCGGCTTACACTGGGTGGTGTCATTGTTCTCATATTTTTATATCATAGATATTTTTTTACATGTGTCTGGGTGGAGGGGAGGACACAAGTCCTTAGTTTCTAAGACCGGAGTAAGGGGAGGATATACTGGACTGTCAGGGAATTGACTGTTGCGGGTAAAATTTTTGTTAAACCTTTACTTTTGCCATAGGCGATACTGTTGTCTAAAACTGCCACTAGATAAGACATGATGGTGGGAAAACTTCCATAATAAGCATCCAATGCGTCCAGTAGCATTGCTAGAATGTGCTCACTCACATCTGTCCCGTGAATGCATGGTAAGATGAAAATCATTTCCATAGATGTCCCATTGCAAGAAGCATACTATAGAGCAGTGATGGCGAACCTTTTAGAGCAGAGTGCCCAAATTTTACCAAAAGCCACCTATTATTGCAAAGTCCAGCGCAGCAACTTATTTCTCCTTGTTCTTTGACAACTTTCAATCTGTTCAACCTCCTAAAGACACCAACGCAGATAAAGGAGGAGGGCAAATTCGTCTATTGTAGGAAGATTCTGTAGGAAGATTCTTGGAATACGTTGGTGTACTTCATGCTGCGGGGTGATGGCCTGGGTGCCCACAGAAAGGGCTCCGATGCCGCCTTGGCACCATGCCATAGGTTCGCCACCACTGCTATAGAGCTGAGGAGCTGAGCAGATGTTCCAGACTGCAGGTGGCAAGTTTAGAGCACAGATCTAACTGAATGTACAAAGCGGTTATTAGAGCAGGAGAAGCGGGTACAACTTATACACAGTGCTGTATCTCGGGCAGCATGTTTACAGAGCAGGAGGAGCTGAGCAGATGGGAATTCGTGTCCCAACTTCATTATGCCTAGTTATAGAGCAGCAGGAGCTAACTGCAAGTACAAAGTGTTAGTAGAGCAGGAATATCTGAATTAGTGTCCTAAATGCATGAAGCACGTGATAATCAGGAGGGGCTGAGCGATTATATACAGGGTGCTATCAGTCATGTACAGCCAGGTGTTATAGAGCAGGTTATGAGCCCTGTAAATATGACTCAGAGCCCGAGTCATTGCTATAGAACAGGCGTTACATAAATTACAGTCGTACTGAAATATTTCCATACAACATATGTATGAATCCGTTCAGGTCCTCACTATATAATATGCTACCTGCAGGAGAACTATTTACATCGACATGCTCCTTATAAGTTTACAGACAGGTGTTACTAAAGCAATTGCGGCTGATATGGGGCCAGCAATGTCGGGGGCCCCATCATCCGACTTGGACACACTAAAGATGTTACATAGTATGCTGCACATTGTACGATGATATGGTCGAACACTGCACATCTTTCTGCTGTACACAGCTGATGTTGGCAGTTCAATAAGAAATATTGGGGGCAGGGGGTGGGGATGACAGGCCCCAGTGGTCAGCAACCTCCCTGCGATAAGAAATGCCTAGGAGTGAGATATCAAATTTGTGTAGAAGTTTTAAATGTATGGAAGTCGGTACTCCTAAAGTCTACTTGGGGCCGGACGGCCCCTACTAAACTATTAGTTACACCCCTGTGCAGCAGCACCTACCCAATAATTCGCCCCCAGCTTGCACGATTGGCAACCTTTCTGGTATGGTTTAAATAAATCCTTATCACGAATAAGCCCATAATCAACACACGGCTATATTTTCTGGGTTTCCTTATCACCTAAAACTCTGTTTTGGTGTGTTGTAAAGAGTGAGAAAACCCCGTTTAATAACACAAGATGATCTAGTTGGAGGGTGATTTTTACATACAGCTCCCACTCCTACATGCTCGTTCTGTGGAACTGAAAACACCAATCTTAAGCAATTTAAGGGGAGAATTCTCCACTTTAACTTGACAACAATATTACCATACAGAAGTTGTAGCCGTTTGAAGCGTTGCCACCTACACCTGTCAGCTTATGGACGTAGGAGAGAGGGAGCATGGGGAGATGCAATATCCTACCAAGCAGCTCATTCATAGAAATTGGGCCAATGCCTTAAAGGTCAGAAATTCACAATGGAATACAGGTTTGGACTAGTCAAATTATATTGGTATCAGATTAGATTTTTTTTTTTTAATAAATGTGGATATTTTGTTCTTTGAAAAATAAGACATCCCCTAAAAATACCCCTAACGCACTCTTGGACCAAAAACTTATAAAATACCCTGACTATTTTTTTGGGGAAAAAACACTATATTAAATGAACCAGAAATGATTTCATTTGCCTAAGCGCCCCGCCGGGCTCCAGTTGCAAAGACTTTTAATTCGCTACTGAAGTCGTTGCAGTTAGGCCCGAGCTGATTGCTCACCAGGTTTTTTATGGTTTGTACATGTTTGCAGTCGAGATGGCCTTTTGTTGGTACCCTTGGGTCCATTCTCCGCTCTTTTAGGTTTTCTGTTTGTGTTTGTGGATGATCCTATATATGATTACCCCTTCATTCCTCCACATGTATATTCTGAACAATGGTGAATTGTTTAGAGTCAACGGACTTCATCAGTGTTTTTTTTTTAATCCATTCCACTTCAAGAATATTGGGGCACATTTACTTACCCGGTCTGCGGAGGCACTGAAAGTGCATTGCTGACGATAATGCCATTCAGACGCGATTCGCTAAGATCGTCGCCGCCCGATATCCTGTCATGTGTCGCCTCCCGCTCAGGTATGAAGAGTTCACCATCTTCGTTCCTGGTGCATGTAAGTGCCATTGTCTTGAGCAATACAATTGAAGTAAATTTCGCAGCTAGTCTGAATCAGTCGGATCGTCAGGACTGCCCACCCCCTGGAATCGCCCACCCCCCCCCCCCGATTTCTTCAGCCGATGAAACCAGCGCAGCCGCGTCACAATCAGATGCGTGGCAACACAATTCCCAGTTTCAATCTGTCCAAATCCAAACAAACCCGTAATCGGAGGGAAGTGTGGCCGCGTGACCCTTAGTAAATACGTCCCGATGTCCTCTGAAGTTATTATCTTAGAATGGTTGCCAGTATCCACATTTTTGGTGTTTTGTTAAATCAAAAAATCACCACAAACTTCTACTTTGAATCTCTTAAAAGACCATCTACGCTAATAGCTCTTCTCGAAGTTCTTTTAAAGGAAAGCAACACCCTGCCGATGCAAGGCAGAGTGGTGTTGCGAATACGTCCCACATATGTACCATTTCGACACACCTGTGTGGAGTCCTGATCAAACCCACCAACAGGTCACTACACAAAACGGGGAACAAGCAGCGGTTAGATTCTGCCTGGGAGGCAGAGTTTAGTGTTTTAATGTGATTTCTTTCCACAGCCAATCACTATGTCTCTAATTACCACACACCTGACCAAGGGAGTAATAAAACGTCGGTCAGGAAAGTTCTTAGAGGGTAGAAGGAGAGTGAAGTCAGAGAGTGCGAGAGACATTGAAGTATCCTACCTTCAAGGTGGATATCTGAAGTAACCCAGGGCAACTGAAGCATCCTACTAGGACACAGCGTATCTCCTCATCCGTCCCCTGCATCCAGCGGTGATCATCCTTTGTTCCCTCTCCAGTGCAATCCCAGCCTTGTTACCATTGTCAAGATCTCCACTGTTCCCTTGTTGTTACAATAAGGACCCCGGCGGAGAACTACTAGTCAGCCTCTTCCCTCATTCATCATTTGCCAACAACCACCCTGCTGGAGACTGCAGGGCTGTAGGACAAGCCTCCGTCCCCATAGCCAAGCCACCGTGACACTAGCCGTCCTAGGCCGCAACCGCCAGCCACTCCGGTATTCCGGGCCCCACTGTTCCGGGCCCCAAGACAGGCTAGGCCCTTGGTGGGATGTGCGAAATCTACCATTCAAAACCGATCTAATAAACCACGGACCATTAGTCATGGTCACAAGCACTGTGACGTGGTCTCATTCTTATAACTTGTACTCTTCTTATACCCATGCCTCCTCCTGCTAAAATCACATTTAAATTAATGGTAATGAGGCAGAAAGGACTCACTGGTGTTTGTTTCTTTAACATTAATTGATCCTCTCTTGCACGAAGGATGTTCTCAAAACTTTATTAGACTTCTATATAGTTGTACAGCATTTGCCCAAGATCCCGACACCAATCTCATTTCAGAAAGAAAGAGAATGACATATCCATACCCAGCAGAATGAGTGAGGAAGCTTCCAACAGCCCAGTCGGTCTCCAACCAACAGGCCATGGCCAAATCCAGGCCTGTGGACACCCTGTTCCCAGGCCGCGTCAAAACTTAAAACTTGGAAAAGAAAAAATATCAGGTATACCCGTGCTCTTTTTCCCCATACGGCTCTGACTCATCTCTTCTCAGTTTGGGGAGGAAGTCGGGCAGAGGACACCCATGCCCGCTGCCAACGGCATGCACTATAATGTATCAGTCCGGTGGCACAGTCGACATAGCCGGGGCGCGGCGGCAGTAGAAGCAATGACGGCTTCGACTGCCACAATCTTGCCCAGACATCGGAAAGATCAAGCCAAGGTAGGTGCTGTCTTATTTTATAGGGCTCCGCTGTGACCATTTCATGGGGGGGGTGGGGGCGGGGAGCGGTGGCACTGCTGGGGGCCACTTTATTATGGATTGGGAGTATGCTGGGGGCATTTATAGGGGGGTGGGGAGTATCTGCGGGGGAATTACCTGCTGCAGCATTTATTGGGCTCGCTTTGGTAACTTCTATGGGGGGAAGCATTGCTGGGGGCATTTCATAAATGGGGGGGGGAGCATGCTAGGGCCAATTTATGGTGTGATCATCTGCTGGAACCTTTTATTGTGTGTAAAGCACGCTGGGGACATTTGTGTGTGGGTGAGCACTAACTGGGGACATTTTAGTGGGTTGGGAGCACTGCTGGGACATTTTGGTTGGGAAGCACTTGACTGGGGACATTTAGGGGTTGAACACATTGGGACTTTTAGGTTGGGGAGCACTTGTTGGTGGGACTTTATGTGTTTGGGCACTACTGGCCATTTTATGGGGGTGTGGAACACTGCTGGGGACATTTATGGTTTGGGAGCACTGTTTGGGGACATTTATAGTTTTGGAGCAATGCGGGGGACATTTTAATGGTTGTGGGAGCACTGCTGGGGAAATTTTATGGGTGTGGAAAACTCTGGGGACATTTTAGGGGTTTGGGAACACTGCTAGGGACATTTTATTAAGGTGGGGACACTGTGAGACATTTTATGGGTGGCGGTAGCACATTTCAGTTGTAAACCAGCCCAAAAACAAGGGGAACGCATAGGTTGTGGAGGGATTGATTAATAACGTTGGTATTTATAAGGTCCCCTTTCTGTAGCCCTTTATCAACATTAAAAAAAAGGGCTACAGAAAAAGGGGACTCAAAGCGGGGGGCTGCGAAAAGGGAGCATTTTAGACAGGGGCTGACAGAAAGGGACAATTATGAGGGTTGGAACTACTCAAGTGTTGTGAGACCCATTTCAGGTGACTACCTCTTGAAAGCTACATCACGATAATCGCCAAAGTGGAAACCAGTCATGAAAGCAAGGTGGCTACTTGAAGAACCTAAATATTAGACTATCTTCAGTGTGTGTTACCACTTTTTTGTTAGTTATAATTCCACATGTGTTAATCTCTAGTTTGATGCCTTCAGTGTGAATCAGGAATTTTTATAGTCAGGAAAATAACAGAAGAAAAACTCTGTGAATGAGAAGGCTGTGCAACTTGGTGGTCTATGCTGGTGTGTGGCACCGTCGTCAAAGATGGCGTGCCATGTTCCAGACTATAGCCTCCATATATAGTCCCCCCTCACTTAGAAGAAGAGCGGACCTGAAACCTAGGCCAATCACACGTGTTGCTGGGGCGTAAAGCCTGCCCTTATTGTTCTGCTCTGCAATTTTCAGCAACAGTTCCGGTTAGTGCGGAGCTTCCGAACCCTACAACGTTCATAGTCACCTTATGCCATAACCTTCATATCATCTGTTCTTGCATATCATTACACATGTACACACGATGGCCATTTCTCGGACCTTAAAGGTCTAAACGGCCCAAACCACAGAAAGAGTTGAAAGGCAGGCAGAAGGACGCATCCTCCAATTCCCAAGAAGCTGATTCTAGTTCATATGTAGAAGTGACTCTAGACTTGTGGGCATATACTTCATACAGCCAGGACCCATGCGCAGACGTTATGTCCCGCCCCTGCCGACTGCTATAAATTACCTACTTGATTTTTTATATAGAGAAAAACTTGTGAAGATACATAATCCGGGTGGATTAAGACTACCATGGGCTAACTGATTTAAGGATGTGTCCCTTTTGCCTGCTTTCAAATCTATAAGACCTTGGAGACCATTAAAAGGTCCTAAAATGTCCTTGTGTACATGTGTATTAAGGATTGTGAGGATTTCATGGTCATGGGTGAAGGTCCTTTCATAAAAAAAAATTGGATGGATGGTTTGGGGCATGGACACCTTACGGCTTGGGCCCGTGGGCTCGCCCAAACGCCTTTATTATATCCACTGACAGACTCACTCCTGTAAAGAGATAAGTAATTACAGCCCAGTAATATGGTCACAATAACAAACATATCACAGACTTCCACTCTTGACTTATCTCTTTGCTTTAGGATTTTGCATTTTCTTTCCTTTTTTAATCCTCAAACACCAAATATCATATCATAATCACTTGCAAACGACGAATGTAAATTTTATGTACAATTTAAAAAACGCATCATTTACTGGGTCATCCACCATCTTATCCCTCCGCTCGTGATACGCACTGTTCTTCATGACTCTTTCCGCCTGGTTGTTATGAAGTCGGTGGGTGGGGAAGTGACTGAAGATTGAAGTTTAGCCGTCATTTAGTTTCTTTCTTCTTCATTTCTCTTAATGAACAAGCTATTTGTACGTACAGTGGTTATGTTGCCTCCCGCCGTGGTTACAGAACATGGAACACAACAATGAACACAACATATCGTTCCATAGCATATCAGAGCTTGTGGATTAGTAAAATTGACTGACATATGGTAGAATAAAGATTAAAGGATTAGCTATTAATCGCCAATAGTCAGATCTCCGCAGAATCCCCCCCTCCCCACCCCCCCCCCCCCCCCCCCCCCCCCACCCCCCCCCCACACACACATCAGCGTGTAATCTATCCGGACACTGCCAGTACAACCACATAAGCAGAGTATCTATCCCAGGATACGTGAGTAGTGTCTGTTTAGACACGAACGATGCTAAGTCCTCCAGTAATATCCAGGAATCCAGAAGATCTACACTGGAGACGGCAGATGTATAGTGGATAATACTTTTTATGTTATTTTTATGAGTCTATAGACATCATTGTAGGAGCTGATTATGTTTCATAATGTACACATTTAGAGATGATACAGAATTCTAATTCAACAAGTTATCTTTATGATTTTTGAAAAGACACTAGGTATCAATACTGCTCAGCTCCCCTGCCTCTATAAACATGCTGCCTGCAATAGGACACTATGTACAATCTGCTCAGTTCTCCTATCTATAACATGTGCATGCCGATTAGGACACTATGACAATCTGCTCCGCTTCTCCTACTCTTAACATGCTGCCTGCATGATAGGACACATGTACATCTGCTCAGAATCTCATGCTCTGTAATATGTTTGCATTTGCAGATGGACTCTATCACATGTGCTCAGATCCACTGCTCTATAACATGATGACTGGAGGGTAGGGGAACACTATGTCGCTCTGACTCTCCGCTCAGTCCGTGTTCTATACATGTTACTCTGAGATGGGAGACCGTGTGTCAATCTGCTCAGTTCTACTCTACAACTACACCGTGACTACCAGAAATAGACACTATCGTTCCATGTGCTATGTTTCTTGCTGCTCTATAACATGTGCGCCTGAATACAGTCACTAAATTTAAAGTTCTGAAATTTTTCCAAGTTTTTTATAACAGTAACTTGTCACCCAGGAAGGTCATTTTTAGTCGGTGACAGGTTTCAATAGCCTCTTACAATCATGAGTATCTTGGTTCAGGATACTTCAATGTTTCCAGTACTTTATAAAAGTGTATCCTATATCCCCTACTCATCCCCCGTGATGTCACAGTACAGGGATAATACACACAGTGATGTCACAGTACAGAAATAATACACACAGTGATGTCACAGTACAGGGATACTACACACTGTGATGTCACAGTACAGGGATAATACACACTGTGATGTCACAGTACAGGGATAATACACACAGTGATGTCACAGTACAGGGATAATATACACATGAATGTTACAGTACAAGGATGATGCACACAGTGATGTTATAGTACAGGGTAATACACACAATGATGTCACAGTACAGGGATAATACACACAGTGGTGTCACAGTACAGGGATAATACACAGTGATGTCACAGTACAGGGATAGTACACACAGGGATGTCACAGTACAGGGATAATACACAGTGATGTCACAGTACAGGGATAGTACACACAGTGATGTCACAGTACAGGGATAATACACACGGTGATGTTATAGTACAGGGTAATACACACAGTGATGTCACAGTACAGGGATATTACACACAGTGATGTCACAGTACAGGGATAATACACACAGTGATGTCACAGTACAGGGATAGTACACACAGTGATGTTATAGTACATAGATAATACACACAGTGATGTCACAGTACAGGGATATTACACACAGTGATGTCACAGTACAGGGATAATACACACAGTGATGTCACAGTACAGGGATAATACACACAGTGATGTCACAGTATAGGGATAATACACACATGAATGTTACAGTACAAGGATGATGCACACAGTGATGTTATAGTACAGGGTAATACACAGAGTGTTACAGAAGCTGTAACATGAGAGAATTCGTAATTACAGCCTTTGAATACTGCCTGGAAAGGCAACAGTTAACTATGTGTAAGTAATTAACCAATGAGTTGTAAACTGGAGTGTGATTGGAGAGGTGCTACCACCTGACAAGAGGGAGTATAAAACCCCTGTGCAGGGGGAAACATGGTCCAGTCTGCAGGGTCTTATCTGGTCTGTCTGACCTCATGGTCTTTGTCTGTCAGCAGTCCAGAGAAACCAATCCCAGGAACGGAGTCTGGAGACTCTAGCCCAGAGCTCCAGCTTTCACAGTTTGGACACAGCTCCATCTCAATTATCCAAGCCTGCATCTTGTACCAGGCTGGTGCCTTATCCTGCGGACCCCTCTCCACGACCACTCCAGTACCAGAATCTGAATATGCTGTTTGACCATTTTGGCCCGTTGCCTTTTACTTGTTTTTCAATAAAGAACAACAGGTTCTTGCCTCCATCTGATCCCTGGATATGGCTGTCTACCACCATGGGCATCCATTACCCAGGGACCTATCTTACATACACTCGGGTTTCCCCAGGAGAACCAGTACTTCAGCCTCTCCCTCCATATTTCTTGCACACACCACCTGCTGGAGAGCTGCCAGGCTGTAGGACAGCCCTCCGGTCCCCATACCAAGCACTGTGACATCAGCGTGCCCTAGGCCGCAATCCCCAGCCACTCCGGTATTCTGGGCCCTGGCTGCCTCCAGGCCCCAAGAAAAGACTAGGCCCCGGTGGGGGATGTTGCACAGACAACGACGTCACAGTACATTTTCTGACTGGGACTCAGCTTGTGCTTCTCTTTTTTAAATCCAGTCTCAATTGTAATGGCAAAAAACTGCTTAAAAATCCTGAACATGTCCTAACCCTAATGTCTATTCCTTTGTGTGACCCTTAGTGGTGCGGTCGGTTCTCGTTAGTACGTGATGGTTGTATCTGGACATTTCTGTGTTTTGTGCTATAAATATTACAGCTGATTTTCTTCTCTGTGGCGTTGGTTCATGAGAATCCTGAATGCCGGTGCGGCTCTGCTCGTATCCTCTATATTTATCTGAGGGTTATGAATAATTAACCTGGAAGCAGAGGAGTTTATTTACAGCGGCTGGCGGAGCATTTATCTAATATTAATGTGAGATGAGGGAGTCTTCTGTGCCATCTCCCTGCTCCTCAGTGGTTAAATAGCATTTCATGATGCGGCTACTGCTCGGCAGGACCGGATCTGACTCAATGTGGAAGTCCTTGAACGGGACAGACTTGGGGGGGGTAGATGGTTGGATAAACAGGGCAATTACGAAGGCAACTAACCTGCAGGGTCTTCTGCTTCAACACTAGGTGGCGTCATTGTTCTCATATTTTATATATCTATAGATATTTTTTTTACATGTGTCTGGGTGGAGGGGGAGGACACAAGTCCTTAGTTTTCTAAGACCGGTAGAGGGATAGGAATACTGACTTGTCAGGGAATTGACTGTTGCGGGTAAAAATTTTGTCAAACCTTTACTTTTGCCATAGGCGATACTTTGTCTAAAACTGCCACTAGATAAGACATGAGGGTGGGAAAACTTCCATAATAAAGCATCCAATGCGTCCAGTAGCATTGCCTAGAATGTGCTCACTCACATCTGTCCCCGTGAAATGCAGTGTTAAGGAATTAAATCCATTTTCCATAATGTCCCATTTGCAAGAAGCATACTATAGAGCATGAGGAGCTGAGCAGATTGTTCCAGCTGCAGGTGGCAAGTTATAGAGCAGCAGGATCTAAACTGAATGTACAAAGCGTTATAGAGCAGGAGAAGCGGTACAAATTATACACAGTGCTGTATCTGCGGGCAGCATGTTACAGAGCAGGAGGAGCTGAGCAGATGGAATTCAGTGTCCCAACTTCATTCTGCTAGTTATAGAGCAGCAGGAGCTAAACTGCAAGTACAAAGTGTTATAGAGCAGGAATATCTGAATTATAGTGTCCTAAATGCATGAAGCACGTTATAAATCAGGAGGAGCTGAGCAGATTATACACAGTGTGCTATCAGCATGTACAGGCAGCGTGTTATAGAGCAAGTTATAGAGCCCTGTAAAATCTGCTCAGAGCCCGAGTTATTGGTATAGAACAGGCTTATACATAAATTACAAGTACTGAAATATTTCCCATAAAACAATATGTATGAATCCGTTCAGGTCCTCCTACTATATAATATGCTACCTGCAGGAGACTATTTACAATCTGCACAGCTCCTTATAAGTTTACATACAGGCTGTTACTAAAGCAATTGCGGCTGATATGGGGCCCGCAATGTCAGGGGGCCCCAGCATCCGACTTGACACACTAAAGAATATTTACATATTATGCTGCACATTGTACGCAACACTGCACATCTTCTCCTGTACACAGCTGAGTTGGCAGTTCAGATAAGAAATATTGGGTGCAGGGGACGGGGATGACAGGGCCCCATGTGGTCAGCAACCTCCCTGGGATAAGAAGATTGCCTAGGAGTAAGTATATCCAAATTTGTGTAGAAGTTTATAAATGTATGGAAGTCGGTACTCAGAAGTCTACTATGGGGCCCAGCCTCTATTAGTTACACCCCTGCTGCAGCAGCACCTACCCCAAAAATTATCCCCAGCTTGATTTTGAAACCTTTCAGAGTATGGTTTAAATATAAGCCTTATCACGAAATAAGCCATAATCACAAACGGCTATATTTTCTGTTCCATATCACCTAGAAACTCTGTTTTGGTGTGGTTATAAAGAGGAGAAACTCACCTTTAATATGCAACACCCTCGCCGATGCAAGGCAGAGGAGTGGTTGCGAATACGTCCCACCATGTAGCTTGCAGCCTGTGTAGGGTCTAGTCAGCCCCACAGCATGTCACTACATCACACTACATAGTCCTTATAGGACACAGGGGAACATTGCAGTGGTAGATCCTGCCTGGTAAGGCAGGAGTTAAGTGTTTTGTGTGATGTCAGCCAATCACATGTGTTACACGCTGTCTCTGTGAGCTGAGAGGTAATTGGAGGAGCAGCCACCACCTGACCAGTGGGAGTAATAAAACCCCTGGCCAGGAATGTTCTAGAGAAGGCTCTTAGAGGAGTTCCAGTCAGACCAGAGAGTCTGAACAAGTTACACAGAGAGATAGAGGAAAGGGGTATCATCCTACCTTCAAGGGTGATACCTGAAGCAATCCAGGACAAGCTGAAGCATCCTTCCAGGATACAGCTACCTCCCAGCCTGCCATTGCATCCAGGCTGGTGATCTACATCCTGTGGCTCCCTCCAAATACCTCTCCAGTACTCCACCATCTTGTTAAAGGCACGTTGCTGATGTTCCTGTCGGTTCCAATAAAGAACTGTAAGTGTTTCTGTTCAACCTCTGCCTCCGTCTGGTCCCTGCTACTCCGGCTGTCACCATCACGGGCACCCTGTCCACCACACAGAGACTCATACTCTAGACACCAAAGGGTTGCCGCAGGGAGATCCGCTATAGCAGTCTCTCCCTCATCATTTCTTGCAAACACCACCCTGCTGGAGACCTACCAGGCTGTAGGACAGCCCTCCGGTTCCCCATACCAAGCACTGTGACACTAGCATGCCTAGGCCGCAACCGCCAGCCACTCAGGTACTGCGGGCCCAGGCTGTCTCCAGGCCCCAAGAAAAGGCTAGGCCCCGGTGGGGGATGTTGCAAATATAACACAAGAATGATTTAGTCTGGAGTGTGATTTTTACATACAGCTCCCACTCCCTACTGTTCTGTGGAACTTTGAAACACAATCCTTAAGCAATATTAAGGAGGAGATTCTCCACTTTAAATTGACAACAAAATTTACAATACAGAAGTTGTAGCCGTTTGAAGCGTTGCCCTCCTACAACCTGTCAGCTATGGAGGAGGAGGAGGAGGGAGCAGGCAGATGCAATATCCTACAAGCAGCTTCATTCATAGAAATTGGGCCCAATGATTCTAAAGGTCAAGAAATTCACAATGGAATACAGGTTTTGGAGAGTCATGATTATATTGTTATCAATATAGATTTTTTTTTTAATAAATGTGGATTTTTGTTCATTGAAAAAATAAGACATCCCCTAAAAATAACCTCTAATGCACTCTTGGACCAAAAACTTATATAAGACCCTGACTTATTTTTGGGAGAAAAACACTATGTAAATAAAACAGAAATGATTTCATTTGACAAAGCCCCGCCGGGCTCCAGTTGCCAAAGACTTTTATTCGCTACTGAAGTCTTGCAGTAGCACCGAGCTGATGCTCACCAGGTTTTTTATGGTTTGTACATGGTTTGCAGTCGAGATGGCCTTTTGTGGTTACCCTTGGGTCCATTCTCCGCTCTTTTAGGTTTTCTGTTGTGTTTGTGGACTGATCATAACATGATTACCCCTTCATTCCTCCACATGTATATTCTAACAATGGTGAATTGTTTAGAGCATCAGTGTTTTTTTTTTAATCTCCATTCAACTTCAAAAGAAATATGATGGGGCACATTTACTTACCCGGTCCTGCGGAGTTCACTGAAAGTGCATTGTCTGACGATAATGCACATCAGCCGCGATTCACTAAGATCGTGCGCCCGATATCCTGCCTGTGTCGCCTCCCCGCTCAGGTCTGACAGAGTTCACCATCTTCTTCCTGGTGCATGTAAGTGCATTGTCTTGCAATACAATTTGAAAGTTAAATTTTGCACTCAGTCCGAATCAGTCGGATCGTCAGACGGCACGCCCACCCCCCGATTTCTGCCGCATGAAAGCCAGCGCAGCTGCGTCACAATCAGATTGCGTGCGACACAATTCCCAGTTAAATACCTGTCACAAATCCCAAAAACCACGTAAAATCTGAGGGAAGTGCGGCCGCGGACCCTTAGTAAATAAGTCCCGATGTCCTCTGAAAGTTATTTATCTTCAGACATGGTTGCCAGTAGCCACATTTTTGGTGTTTTTGTTAAATCAAAAAATCACCACAAATTCTACTTGAATCTCCTTAAAAGAAACATCTTACGCTAATTAGCTCTTTCAGAAGTTCTTAAAGGAAATGCAACACCCCTGCCGATGCAAGGCAGAGTGGTTGTTGCGAATACGTCCCAATATGTACCTCGCAACCTGTGTGGAGTCTGACCAACCCCACAACAGGTCACTACACAACACGGGGAACACAGCGGTAGATTCTGCCTGGGGAGGCGGGAGTTAATTGTTTAATGTGATGTCTTTCCATCAGCCAATCACATCTGTTCTAATATTGTATTGTAAGCTGGGATGCAATTGGAGGAGTAACCACCACCTGACCAATGGGAGTAATAAAACGTCTGGTCAGGAAAGTTCTAGAGGGTAGAAGGAGAGTGAAGTCAGAGAGTGCAGAGAGACAGTGAGAGTAAAGGGGTATCATCCTACCTTCAAGGGTGATATCTGAAGTAACCCAGGACAAGCTGAAGCATCCTACTAGGACACAGCTATCTCCCAGCCTGCCCCTGTATCCAGGCTGGTGATCAATCCCTGTGGTTCCCACTCCAAGTGCATCCCCAGCCTGTTACCATTGTCAAGATTCCACTGTTCCTGTTTGTTCCAATAAAGACCCCCAGGGAGAACTACTACATCAGCCTCTCCCTCATCATTTCTTGCCAACACCACCTGCTGGAGACCTGCCAGGCTGTAGGACAGCCCTCCGGTTCCCCATACCAAGCACCGTGACACTAGCGTGCCTAGGCCGCAACCGCCAGCCACTCCAGTATTCCGGGCCCCAGCTGTCTCCAGGCCCCAAGACAAGGCTAGGCCCCGGTGGGGGATGTTGCAGAAATCTACCATCAAAACCGATCATAATAAACCACGGACCATTAGTCATAGGTCCAAGCACTGTGACTGTGGTCTTCTTCTTATACTTGTACTTCTTCTTATACTCCATGGCCTCCTTCCTTCTAAAATCAACATTTTAAATTATGGTAATGAGCCAGAAAGGCTCCTGGTGTTGTTTCTTTAACATTAAATTGATCTTCTTGCACGAAGGATGTTCCTCAAAACTTTATTAGACTTCTATATAGTTGTACAGCATGTGCCCAAGATCCCAGGACACCCATCTATTTCAGAAAGAAAGAGAAAATGACATATCCAATACCCCAGCAAGTAATGAGTGAGGAAGCTATCCTACAGCCCAGCGGTCTCCAACCAACAGGCCATGGCCAAAGTCCAGGCTGTGGAACACCTGTTCCCAGGCCGCGGCAAAAAACTTAAACTTGGAAAAGAAAAAATATAGGTATACCTCCGGTGCTCTTTTTCCCATACGGCTCTGACTTCATCTCTTCTCAGGTTCTGGGAAGTGCGGGCAGAGGTACATCTATGCCCGCTGCCAACGTGCACGCACTATAATGTAATCAGTCAGTGGCACAGTCGTATCATAGCCGGTGCGCGGGCAGAGAGCAATGACGTGCTACTGCCCACACTGCCCAGAATCTGAAGAGATCAAGCCAGAGGTAAGTGCTGTCTTATTTTTATAGGGCTCCGCTGTGGACATTTCATTGGGGGGGGGGGGGCTTTTTTGGGGGGGGGGGAGTGGTGGTGGGGGTATTTGGTGGGGGTGGGGAGTACTGCTGGGGGAATTACACTGCTGGCGGCATTTTATTGGGCTCTGCTGTGGACATTTCATGGGGGGAGCATTGCTGGGGGCATTTCATAAATGCTGGGAACATTTTATGGTGTGGGGAGCACTGCTAGGGACATTTTATGGGGTGGGAGTACTGCTGGGGACATTTTGATACATAATACACGTGCCCAGCAGTGCCACGCTCCCCCCCCGCTCCCCACCCCCCCCATGAATGTCACGCGGGCCCTATAAAAATAGACCGCACTTACCCTGCTGAGCTATTCCTTCTGGGCAGTGCGGGTCAGTGTAGGCATAGCGTCATGCTTCTCTGCCGGCCCCGTGCTATGATACGACTGTGCACTGATGACACTTACATTCATAGTGCATTGCACGTTGGCACGGGCATGGGACTGTATCCTCTGCCCGACTTCCCTCCAAACCTAGGAGAGAGAAGTCGAGCCGTATGGGAAAAAGAGCAGGCGCGTTTGGTATAACCGATATTTTTTCTTTTCCAAAGTTTTAAGTTTTTTGCCGCGGCTGGGAAAAGGTGTGTCCACAGCTGGACTTTGGCCAGGGCCTGTTGGTTGGAGACCGCTGGGCTGTATGGAAGCTTTTCACTCATTACTTGCTGGGTATTGGATATGTCATTTTCTCTATTTCTTTCTGAAATAGATTGGGGTTGACTGGGATTCTTGGGCACATGCATGTACAAACTATATGAAGTCTAATAAAGGTTTGAGGAACCTCCTTCGTGCAGAAGAGCAATCATTTAATGTTAAAGAAAAAAAACCAGGGCATTTCTGGCTCATTACCATAATTTTAAAATGTTGATTTTAGAAGGAAGGAGGCCATGAGTATAAGAAGAAGTACAGTATAAGAATGAAGCCACAGTCACAGTGCTGGACCATGACTAATGAGTCCGGTGGTTTATTATGATCGGTTTTGATGGTAGATTCTGAAACATCCCCCACCAGGGCCTAGCCTTGTTTGGGGCCGGAGTCAGCTGGGGCCCGGAAAACCGGAGTGGTGGCGGTTTGCGGCCTAGGACGCTAGTGTCACGGTGGTGGTATGGTGGGGACGGAGGGCTGTCACTACAGCCCTGGCAGGTCTCCAGCAGGTGGTGTTGGCAAATGATGTGAGGGAGAGTGATGTAGTAGTTCTCTCGGGGGTCTTTATTGTACCAAACAGGAACAGTGGGAATTTTGACAATGGTAACAGGCTGGGGATGCACCTGGAGAGGGAACCCCAGGGATTGATCCCAAGCCTGGATGCAGGGGCGGCTGGGAGGTAGCTGTGTCCTAGTAGGTTGCTTCAGCTTGCCCTGGGTTACTTCAGATATCACCCTTGAAGGTAGGATACTCTCACTGTCTCTTGCTCTCTCTGACTTCACTCTCCTTCTACCCTAGTAGAACTTTCCTGACCAGACGTTTTATTACTCATTGGTCAGGTGGTGGTACTATTAGAACAGATGTGATTGGCTGATGGAAAGACATCACAATTAAACATTAACTCTGCCTCCCAAAGGCAGAATCTACAGCTGCTTGTTCCCCGTTTGTGTAGGGACCTGTTGTGGGGTTTGATCAGACTCCACACGGGTTGCGAGGTACATATTGGGACGTGTCGAACAACCACTCTCCTCTGCCTTTGCATCGGCAGGGGTGTTGCATTTCCTTTAAGAACTTCTGAAAGAGCAATTAGCGTAAGATGTTCTTTTAGGAGATTCAAGTAGAATTTGTGGGATTTTTTGATTTAACAAAAACACCAAAAATGTGGCTACTGGCAACCAGTCTGTAAGATAAATAACTTTCAGGGGACATCGGGACTTATTTACTAAGGGTACCGCGGCCCACCTTCCTCCGATTTTCCGTGGTTTTGGGATTTGTGACAGTATTAACTGGGAATTGTGTTGCACGCAAATTGATTGTGACGCGGCTGCGATGGCTTTCATGCGGACAGAAATCGGGGGGGGGGGGGCGATTTCGCGGGGGTGGGCGTTGACGATCCGACTGATCAACTGAGCGCGAAATTTAACTTTTCAAATTGTATTGCAAGACAATGCACTTACATGCACCGGAAGCAAAGAAGAAGATGGTGAACTCTGTCAGATCCTGAGCGGGGAGGCGGAAACAGGCAGGATATGGGCGCACGATCTTAGTGAATCGCGGCTGATGTGCATTATCGTCATCCGACAATGCACTTTCAGTGAAACTCCGCAGGACCGGGTAAGTAAATGTGCCCATCCTATTTCTTTTGAACGTGAATGGGATAAAAAAAAAACACTGATGAAGTCCTTGCTCTAAACAATCACCATTGTTAGAATATACATGTGGAGGAATGAAGGGGTAATCATATTATGATCAGTCCACAACACCAAAGACAGAAACCTAAAAGAGCAGGGAGAATGGACCCCAAGGGTAACCACAAAGGACCCATCCGATGCAAACCATGATACAACCATAAAACCTGGTGAGCATCAGCTCGGTGCCTACTGCAAGACTTCAGTAGCGAAAAAGTCTTTGGCAAATGGAGCCCGGCGGGGTTGTGTCAAATGAAATCATTTCTGTTTCATTTTAGTGTTTTTTTCCCAAAAATAAGTCAGGGTCTATATAAGTTTTGGTCCAAGAGTGCGTTAGGGTTATTTGTAGGGGATGGTTATTTTTCAAATGAACAAAAATCCACATTTATTAAAAAAAAAAATCTCTATTGATACCAATATAATCTTGACTCTCCAAACCTGTATTCCATTGTGAATTTCTTTGAACTTTAGGTATGGGCCCAATTTTATGATATGAGCTGTTGTAGGATTTCATTGCATCTGCGCTCCCTCACTACTCCTACTCGATAAGCTGACGGTTGAGGTGGCAACGCTTCAAACGGCTCAACTTCTGTATGGTAAATTTTGTGTCAATTAAGTGGAGAATCCTCCTTAATTTGCTAAGGAAGTGTTTCTAAGTTCCACAGAACAAGTCAGTGGAAGGGCGAGCTGTTGTCAAAAATCACCGCTCCAGACAAGATCATTCTTGTGGTCTTATTAAGGTGAGTTTCCCGTCTTTACAACCAACCAAACACAGCAGTTTTCTAGGTGATATGGACGAACAGAAAAATAGCCGTTTTGGATTATGGCTTATTTCGTGATAAGCTTTCATTTAAACCCATACTGCAGCAAGGTTGCCAATCTGCAAGCTTGGGGGCCGAATTATTGGGTACATGGTGCCTGCTGCATCAGGGGTGTACTAATAGACGGCTCTAAGAGGGAGCCCATCCTCCGCCCAGAGTAGTCTCTAGTACCGACTTATCCATACAGGTATAAACTTCTCCACACAAATTTGATATCTCACTCCTAGGCAGTCTTCTTATCGCATGGGAGGTTGTGACCCACTGGAGGGACTGTCCATCCCCAACCCCCCTGCAGCCCATATTGTCTTATTGAACGACCAACTCAGCTGTGTACAGAGAAAGATTGAGTGTTGTACATATCATGCGTACAAGTGTGCGCTATACTATGTAATATTCTTTATTGTGGTCACAAGTGGATGCTGGGGCCCCCATTGACATGGCCCCCATATCAGCCGCAATTGCTTGTCGTAACACCCTGTGTTTACACTTATAAGGAGCTGTCGCATGATATAGCTCTGCTACAGTTAGCTAGTTACCTTTTAGTAGTGAGGACCGAACGAAGATTCATACCTATGTTTTATGGGAAATATTTCAGTACGGCCATGTATTTATGTATAGCGCCTGTATCTAGATAATGACGCGGGCTCTGATCGATTTTACAGGGCTCTCATAACCTGGCTCTATAACACCCTGGCTGTACTAGCTGAAGGCACATGTTTAATCGCTCACCCCTCTGATTATAAACACGTGCTCATCATGCATTTAGGACATGAATATATTCAGATATTCCTGCTCTTAGAACACTTTGTACTTGCAGTTTTAGCTCCTGCTGCTCTATACTAGCAGTAATGCAGTTGGGACACGAACTTCCCATACGCCTCATCTCTCACTTGCCTCTGATAAACAGGCTGCCCTGAGATACAGCCACTGTGTATAAGTTTGTACCCGCTTCTCCTGCTCTATAACCGTTTGTACATGTCAGTGTAGATCTGCTGACTCGTAACTCCACCTGCCGACTGGAGACATCTGCTCAGTCTCCTAGCTCATAGCAGTGGTGGCGAAACCTAGGCACTGGTGCCAGTAGGCGGCAACATCGGCGCCCATTTCTGTGGGCACCCAGGCCTCCCCCTCCCAGCATGAAGTTCACCAGACGTATTCCAAGAATCTTCCTACAGCAATCTTCCTACAAGTAGACCGAATTTGCACCTCCTCCTTTCATCTACGTTGGTAGGTCTTATGAGTTGTGAACAGATTGAAAGTTGTCAAAGACACAGATGAGAAATAGTTGCTGCGCTGGCACTTTGCAAAATAATACGTGGCTTTTGGTAAATTGGGCACTCCTGCTACTTAAAAGGTTCGCCATCACTGCTCTATAGTATTCTTTCTTGCATATGGGACATCTATGGAAACAGCGATTTCATTCTTACCACTGCAATTTCACGGGACAGATGTGAGTGAGCACATGCTATGCAATGCTACTGGAACGCATTGGAAGCTTTATTATGGAGCAGTTTTCCCCACCCTCATGTTCTATTAGTGGCAGTTTTAGACAACAGTATCGCCTCTGGCAAAGTACGGTTTAACAAAAAGTTTTACCCGCAACAGTGTACAATTCCTCTGACAGTCAGATTATTTCCGTCCCGCTTAACTCCGGTCTTTAGACAACTGGACTTGTGTCCTCACCCCTCCAACCCAGGAACACATGTAAATAAAAAATATACTATTGATATAAAAATATGGGAAGCCAACAACGCACACACACCCAGTGTTAAGCGAAGACCCTGGAGTTAGTTGCCGTCAGTAATTGCCCTTGTTTATCCAACCCACTAGCTGTCGCCTACCAAGTCTGTCCTCCCGTTCAAGGAGCTCATTGAGTCAGATCCGGTCCTGCCGAGCAGTAGCGCATCATGAAATGCATTTAACCAGTTGAGGAGCAGGGAGATGGCACAGAAGGACCTTCCCCATATCTACCTTAATATAGATAAATGATCGCCAGCGCTGTAAATAAAACTCCTCGCTTTCACAGGTTAAATTATTCAGACCCCAGATAAATATCGTAGGATACGAGCAGAGCCCACCGGCATTCAGATTCATAAACAAAACAAACGCCACAGAGTAAAAAATCACTCCTGTGTAATATCTTTATAGACACAAACACCGCAAATGTCCAGTACAGACCATCACGTACGTAACGGAACCGCCCGCACCACTAAGGTGTCACACAAAGAGAGACCATTAGGGTTGTGACATGTTCAGGATTGTTAAAGCGTTTTTTGCCAATTAGCTAAATTCGAGACTGTTATTTAAAAAAGAGAAGCACAAGCCTGAGTCCACAGTCAGAAGGAAATGTAGCTGGACATCGTTGTCTCTGAAACAACCCCACACCGGGCCTAGTCTTTTCTTGGGGCCTTGGAGGCAGCGCGGGGCCCAATACGAGATGGCTGGGGATTGCGGGCCTCCTAGGACGACGCTGGATGTCCACGTGCTTGTATGGGGACTGGGAGGGTTGTCCTACGGCGGCAGGTCTCCAGCGGTTGGTGTGGGCACAGAAATCTGGAGGAGAGGCTGAAAGTCTGGTTCTCCACTGGGGAAACCCAAGTGTATGGTAAGATAGGTCCCTGCTAATGGAATGCCCGTGTGGGTAGACGGATATCCGGGATCAGCATGGAGGCTACGAACCTGTTGTCTCTTATTGAAGAAACAGCATATTCGATTCTGGTAACTGGAGTGGTCGTGGAAGGGGGTCTGCAGGATAAGGCAACCAGTCCTGGTACAAGATGCGGGCTGTGGATAATGAAATGGAGCTGTGTCCAAATGGTGGAAGATCCACCTTATGGGCTAGAGTCTCCCGACTCAGTTGCCTGGATTGGGTTTCTGGTCAAGTACGGAAGGTGTGCTGTGCCTGACTCTCCTCTTCACTCAGACCATGTGGTTCGGATGCTGGACACGACAAAAGACCATGTAGGTCAGAAGACCAGATAATACCTCGCAAACTGGACCATATTCCCCCTCACGGGGTTATACTCCCCTCCTGTCAGGTGGTAGCACACTCTCCAATCACCTCCAGTTAACAATACACCAACTCATCTGATTGATTACCTACCAAGTTACTGGTTTGCCTTTCCAGCAGTTATTCACAGACGTGTAATCTAAGTCTCTCAGTTTACAGCTTCTGTAAACACTCTGTATATTTCCTGACTGTAACATATAACTGTGTGCATCATCCTTGTACGTGTAACACTTCTGTGTATATTATCCCTGTACTGTGACATCATGTTTTATCCTGATGTGACAATCACTGTATTATCCTGTACTGTGACATCACTGTGTGTATGTAATCCTCTGTCTTACTGGTGACATCACGTGGTACCCTTTCATCCCTGTGTATACCCTTGTGACATCACTGTGTATATTATCCTGTCTGGTGACAGAACAATGTGTGGTGATTATCCCTGTACTGTGACCGTCACCCCGTGGTGTATCATCACTGTACTGTGGATCATCACTGTGTTGTAGTTACCCTGTACTGATGACATCACTGCTTATGTGTTATCATCCCTTACTGTGACGTCACCGTGTGTATTAACCCTGTACTGTAACATCATGGTGATTATCGTATGTACTGGAACATCAGACGTGTATTATCCCTGTACTGTGACTTAACTGTGTTATTATCCTGTACTGTGACATACACTGTGTGTATATCCATGTACTGTGACTTCACTGGTTGTATTATCCCCGTACTGGGACATCAATTGGTGCTATTATTCCCTGTTACTGTGACATCACTGTGCGTTTATCCCACTGACATCACTTGTTTACCCGACTTGAACTGTGTGTATTATCCGACTTGTCACTGTGTGTAATCCAGATGTGACACTGTGTATTATCCCTGTACTTGACATCACTGTGTGTTTATCCCTGAACTGTGACTCACTGTGTGCTTATCCTGTACTGTGACCTCACTGTGTGGTTACCTGTACCTGTGATACGTGTGGACTTATCCTGACTGTGATCCTGTGTGGATTATCCCGTTGTACGTGTGACATCACTGTGTGGATTAATCCTGTACTGTGACAGTCACTGCTGTGGATTTCCTGTTGACTGTGACACACTGTGTGGATTATTCCGTATGTACGTGTGCAACACTGTGTGTGATTATCGCCTGTACTGTGACTTTCACTGTGTGGTGATCTTATGACATCACTGTGTACGGATATTACTGTGAATCACTTGCACTGTGTGCTCCTGTATATTCCGTACACATTAACGTGTGCATCTGTACGACTAATTTTATTTTAATGTTTTTGAGGAGTTTTGTATTTTGTAATGCTCCAGAAATTAACCCTTACCCACTGTTAACCTTTCGACGCCAGTCCTATTTATGATCTGACGTGTATTTATTAAATTGGAACACTTTAAGTACTCAGGTTTGATTTTTGAGATGTTTTTCCTTTCACTTAATGGTGGGAACTTTTTGAGGACTGTTAAAACACCAGTCTTACAATTCCCTGCAGCTGGATTCTGCTTAAGACTTGCACCCAATTAGATTAGGCCCAATCTCTGCCAGGGTTGGACGCTGCTTAGCAACAAAGAGATTTCTGGAGGCAGAGAGTGATGGAGAGCTCTTTCTTTTTCTGCACGGAAAACTGGCAGAGAAGGCATATAAATGTCCCCCAATTGTACTGCAAGGATGTCCTAGTACAGCATGATTAGATAAGAAGTCCGGTGTTGATGAAGCACAGTGAGTGAAAATAGTGGTGTATAAAAGTCAAGGCGGTGGAAATGTGATACACCTGATGTCAAGCTCTCTCTTCCTTGGAACCACCTCATTGTAATTGATGGCAGCTTGCATCAGAGAGACTTCATTGACTTCATTCAGCTACTCCTGAAGTCTGATGCAGAGTGTCAATCACGAGAGGAAGGAGTGCGTTAGTAAGTGATGAAGGAGGGCGAGGAGATGGCGTGGAGTGGTGGAGGAGGGCAGAGGAGGAGGGCGGGGGGGAGTGATGTGGGGATGACGGAGGCAGAGGAGGAGCGTTCAGAGGATGAAGGAAGGAAGAGGAGGAGCTGGGGTTGAATGGAGAGAGGCAGAGGAGGAGGCGGATTGATGAAGCGAGGCGAGGAGGAGGCGTTTCAATATGATGAAGGAGGCAGAGACGGAGGCGGGTGCGTGATGAAGAGGCACGAGGAGGAGGAGGGAGAGTTGAGTTGAAGGAAGGCACGAGGAAGGAGTCGGGTAGTGATATGAAGGAGCAGGGAGAGGCGGGAGTGATGAAGGGTGCAGGGAGGAGGCGATAGGGAGTAGTGATGCAAGGGGCAAGGAGAGCGGGCAGCGGAGTGTGAACCCAGAGACACGGGTTGTTTGGCTGAAAACTCAAACTTTATTCTATCCTCTAAAATAAAGCTTGATGGCCTATCGGACACCATACGATAAAGTGTTTTGTGTTTCTACCATATACACTCTGGGCTTTTCATTTACGGGTACCGCAACCACACTTTTTGGCGGGTTTCCCGAAGTTTTAGGGATGCGAAGGGGAATATTGTGTGTAACACGTGCATCGTTTTGGTGTCGCATGCACCGGCTTTCATCCTGACGACACAAAATCGATGGGGAGCGGCACCACGACAAATCACACGATTCGGACTACCACGCATGATTTAACAATTCAAATTGTCGCAATACAATGAACTCACATTACCGGGAAGAAGAAGGTGAACTCCGGCGACCAGGTAGCGGGGAGCGACACATACCGGATGTCGGCACACAATCTTGTTTGAATCGCGGCAGATCTTCATCCTCGTTGGACAGCGCACCCGGGTTACGACGCACAGGACCGGGTTATAAATGTGCCGTGTTTCTCTTGAGTTTGTTATGATGAAGTTAGGGTCTGACCAAGATCCCAAAGTCATGATGACCACGGTCTATGTTATCCAGATAGCTATTGACCATCACTGTATTTGCCAGATATAGCGGATAAAGGATATGGGGGACCCATTACTGTGAGTAGCATGGATAAGTTCTGTATCCGCGGCCAAGATATTCCATGGTTTAAGGAAAGAAAACAGAGTCCCGGCCCCTTTCTTTCCAAGCAGCGATGCATTGTCTTTTTTTTGCCATAATTGAAGATGGTGATAAGAGGGCGGCCCCGGGTATGTGGACTCCCTAATCCTGTTTACAAGCAGCCGTGTCACATCCCTGTGAATCTTGAGCGTATCAGTTTCTATGGCAGCCAGGTGTTCATCGCCATCAAGATCATGTCCTTATCCCAATTCTTTGTCAGCCACACCACAAATAGCCAGCGTAGTGCATTCACTCTCTCCCACCTCAGACACCACTGCTGCGAAAGAGGAAGGGTGAGTATACTCGCATTAACAGCACCAACTTTGTTGCTCCAAGAAATAGAGGAATTTGCTTCCCGTAGGTGCCTATGGAGCCCCTCATGTTTTGCCTTTATCTACATCCATTAACACTGTGGCCCTGGCGCCATTGTTCTCCTGCTCCTCTGCATTCTGCGCACAGCAATATCCTACCACATCTGCTCATAGAGTCATACCGCACCCAATCTGACACTGTTGTCTTCTTATTTCGCCAAACTGAGGCTACACGCTTCTTGCGTCTCCGGTCAATCTTCTGACTGTGCTTGGGCGGCATGCGCCATCTTCTATATGATAGCTTCCTCCCTGTCTGTCTCATGCCAGTGTGCTTCTATGCCTCTCCTCCTCCCACAAGATGTTAGACCACGCTAACGACGTGATGGCACAAGCATCTCTACTCAGTAAGCTGACCGGGGAACAACTCGATCCTCTTGTCGGTGGGAGCCAGCAAGTGACCAGTGGTGTTCAGTGTGTGATGCTTCTCAGGACTCTTCGCGTTTTCAGTGAGCGTCAGACAGTGAATGTTCAACTATGAAGAGGTGTCAATAACCTCCTGGCCCTATCTCTATATTCTAGGCCGTCGCGTGTGTTCCCCACCGCCCACAGGTGCACCCACCCTCGATCTCCCCGACGACCAGCCTAATCGACGACCCCTCATAATGTGTCTGCTTAGAGACCGCCCCCCTGCTCTTCCTCTGCCGAATCCTCCTACACTCACAACTCAGTTCCTTAATTGCAGCCACGGGTTCCACAATATGCCCCACTTCACTTTTGCGGGCTAACCCCTTTCAAGGGTACCTCACATCATGAGCCCCAGGGAGCTATTACCCCGAACTAGCAGATGGTCCCCACATTGGGACCCTCCAAATATCAAAGTGCTGAACGTATGAAGAGTGCAGCCATATTACAAGGAATCTGGCTCTGACCACATTGAGTGACTCTTCTGTTGGGAGCCATGACATCTGCACTCTACCCTCCACCCTGCCACATACGGCGGGGCGCACGTGACAGTCCAAAAAAGTTAATAAAACTGCCGATGATTTGCCACAACAGTCCGAGATAAGATGATGTCATGTAATACATATACAATTGGTTATAAACCAGTAAAGGTAAAGGTATAAACCCCCAACTGCCCGTATATCATATCCATCTTTGGCCAGGTTTTTTGTGGACCAGAAGAGGGATCCCGGAAATAGCCGCCAGACTGCAGAATCCTTGGAAGACTGCTGATAACAAAAATGTTGAGCTATGAACGACCATTAGCTGCCAGATGGAGCAGTGATGCCAGCGTTAACCCATGTAGAGGGCTGATTGGCATTGTTGAGCAGACACTCCTTCAAGTCAATGTTCACCCTTCCGTATATTAGGCTTCTTGGATTTGAGTTTTATTTTCCATTTTTTTATGCACCTTCCAAGCGAGATAAAATCGGGGCTGCCGTGATTACGTATAGGTTATAACATATTTTCCTGGCAATAAAAAGATTGCAAAAGTTATTTGTACTAAAAAAATGAGTCCACCATTGCGTGCAGGATGCGGTCCTGGAAAGCCTAAGTCCATTTCCATACCGCCAACTTTCCATTCCAGGAGAGAAACGATGGCGAGAAAATAGCGAGCCACACTATTTTATGCCCTCGAGCCACGCCTTTTGCTCCACGCATTTTTGTCTCGCACTCCTAACTTCTTAAATTATGCAACAAGCATCCCCCCCTATATTAAAACATACACCTCTATATCTGCACAAAAACCTCCCAAGCACCAACCCCTTTTTATTGTGCCCCTCCCCAAATTCCCCCTCTTATTTTGGTCCCGAAGCAGCTCCGCCTCTTATTGTGCCCACCCTCCACAGCTTACCTCTTATTTTGGCCCTCTACAATCTCGCCATGTTTACTGGTGCCCCCGCAGCAGCTCCACCTATTAGTGTGCCACCCAGATCAGCTCCATGTATACTCCTATTGTGTCCTCCATGCAGATCCACTCTTTATTGCCACCTTACAGCAGTTCCTCAACTTATTGTGCCACCCTAGTAGACTCACTCTCCTGCTGTATGTGCTCCCTCGTGCCCCCCTCCTATGTCCCCCCCTGCAGTCCCCCCTCGTTATGGTGCCACCCCATAAGCTCACCTACAGCCTCTTATTGTGGCCCCCAGCTCCCCCTAATTAAATACGACCTCTTTGTGCCCCCAGCACACCCCCTTTAATTTTGCCCCTCCAATTCACGAATCTCCACCCTCTTATTTTCACCCAGAAGCCCCCCCTCTTATTGTGCCCACCCCCCAGCTTTAATTCCTCTTACACTCTTGATTTTGCCCTATGACTACTCCCCATTTTATTTGTGCCCTCATCACAGCTACACTGCTACTTATTGTGCGCCTCCCTGCAGCCCACTCCTCCTTGTGCCCCCCAGCAGTTTCACCCTTCTTATGGGCCCCGTAGCCCTAGCTACCCCTCCTTATTGTGCCCTCCCCTAAGCTCCCTTTTTTTGTTCCCCCGCAGCTTTCCTTCCTATTGTGCTACTCAGTAGTTCCATATCTTATTGTCCCCCGCCCCCAAGTAGGGTGCGTCCAGAGACCCCCTCCCTTCTAGATGCTATAAGAATTGCTGTCTGGAACCACATGTTTCCTCCATATGTCGAGATCACACTTCACTACTTGTGATAGTTTTTTGTGGACATATGCCCAACCTCTCCCCCACCCCTCACCAGTGAGCTTGAGGAAATCATTAACGAACTAAAAAAAGTAAAAAAAATGTTCAGATATCACCTACACAGACCCCTACGATGGTGATCCTTGCTGCGATGCCCTTCGTAATCTTGGAACACACGGGGATCACTTGAATAGAAAATTAGCAGCCCTGAGAGTGGTGACTAGAGAACTCTGGCACCCGGTTGCTAATATGGTATTCCCCATGCGTAATGTCACCTATCTTCTCCAAACATTGGAGAGGGGAAGCATTAATTAACGACCTCTCTGTTTGTGCGCAGCCTTCCCTCTCCCTAGATGTCATCTTTTCCCAGCGTTCCGGTTACTGATTATAAGTTTCTTAATAAATGCACCCCTGAGGCAAGTTGATCCTCTGCCTCAAGCACCACCAAATCTGCAGCAAGATGGCGGGGGAGGGGGAGCACAGGGTGCATTTATCTTCTCAAAGCACCTGTACTGCGCTTGAAAAAAAGAAACACTGATGTCAGCATGGGGTGTGAGACACTACTGATGGGGCCCCAGGGGGGCACGTCTCTATAACTCGTGTCAGGCTGCACAGAGTTTAGTTCATCCATGTTCATAAATATACCAGAAAATAAGAAATCAAGCAGCACACATAGTAGCATCTTTCTTTAAAGTCAGACTAAAAAAAGAACCAATGCAGTGCCTATATTCTACCCTGCAGGAAAGCCCAGGGAACAACCAATAGGACAAGCCTCATCTCACGATGTGATACATAATGTCAGCTGCCTAACAAGTAGTATTAACCAACCCCCTGCAGATTTACTCAGGTTTGATAAGAAGCAATAGGTTAGAGCCCATTCAAATTTCAAACAAGAGCAGGATTATTAACGATGACATAAATCTTACAAACCAAAGATGCTGTGCTCTGTTCAATTTTATAAATTTTTAAACATTAAAAGTGTGGTCTATTATTAACACCCTCCAAACCACCAGAATTGGTTTGGGGTTCCCTAAAAGTATTAAGAAGTGATTCAGGCACAAGATAAACAATAGCGCACATGTTTGGATAATTATCCTGTTTTTCCGCACTTTTCTGACATTATCAGAAACCTCCCCAAACTTGTGAACAGCACCAATACATGGTCAACATGGGAAAGACAAAGGAACATTCCAAGGACCATAAGGACAAGATCGTGGAGGGCACAGGCTGGCAAGGGTTACACAAACCACTTTCCAAGTGGTTGGGCCTACTGTCTCCCACCTTGATCTGGGAGCATCATCAGGATGGACGGGAAGGTGGAGCACTGGGACCCTAAGCACTCCACGCCTGGAAAGCCTTTGAAAGTTTCCTCTCCTCGCGCTGAGCCAGGCTTGTCCGAAAGAGTCAAGGCTAACCCCAAGGACAACAAGGGAAGGAGATCCAGGAAGATCTATGGCGGTGGGGACATGGTTTCGTTCAATACAATAAGTAACGTACTCCACCGACAATGAGTCTACGTTCAGAACCAAGCACGTCAAGGGTACTTTATTTCAACGCGTCACGTCAAGGCTCGTTTCCAGTTTGCTCATGATCACTTGGGAGGATTCTGAGGACTGGTGGGGAGTATTGCTGGGGGCATTTATTAGGGGTGGGGAGTACTGCTGGGGGAATTACACTGCTGGCAGCATTTTATTGGGCTCTGCTGTGGACACTTCATGGGGGGAGCATTGCTGGGGGCATTTCATAAATGGGGGGAGCACTGCTAGGGACAATTTATGGTGTGGGATCACTGCTGTGAACATTTTATTGTGTGTAAAGCACTGCTGGGGACATTTTGTGGGGTGGGAGCACTACTGGGGACATTTTATGGGTTGGGAGCACTGCTGGGGACATTTATGGTTTGGGAGCACTACTGGGGACATTTTATGGGGTGTGGAACACTAATGGGGACATTTATGGTTTGGGAGCACTGTTGGGGACATTTTATGGTTTGGGAGCACTACTGGGGACATTTTATGGGGTGTGGAACACTGCTGGGGACATTTATGGTTTGGGAGCACTGTTGGGGACATTTATGGTTTTGGAGCACTGCTGGGGACATTTTATGGTGTGGGAGCACTGCTGGGGAAATTTTATGGGGTGTGGAACACTGCTGGGGACATTTTATGGGGTGTGGAACACTGCTAGGGACATTTTAGGAGGTGGGGACACTGCTGGAGACATTTTATGGGGTGCGGAGCACATTTCAGTGTAAAAAGCCCAAAAAACAAGGGGACATTATAGGTGTGTGGGGATTGCTATATAAAAAGTGGTATTATAATGTCCCCTTTTCTGTAGCCCTTTATCAAAACATTAAAAAAAAGGGCTACAGAAAAAGGGGACTATAGAGGGGGGGCTGCAGAAAAGGGAGCATTTTAGACCAGGGGCTGCAGGAAATGGGACATTATATGGGTTGGGAACTCCTACAAGACTGTTGGAAGACCATTTCAGGTGACTACCTCTTGAAGCTCATCACGAGAATGCCAAGAGTGTGCAAAGCAGTCATGAAAGCAAAAGGTGGCTACTTTGAAGAACCTAAAATATAAGACATATCTTCAGTTGTGTCCCACTTTTTTGTTATGTGTATAATTCCACATGTGTTAATTCATAGTTTTGATGCCTTCAGTGTGAATCTAGAATTTTTATAGTCAGGAAAATACAGAAAACTCTGTGAATGAGAAGGTGTGTCCAAACTTTTGGTCTATGCTGTGTGTGGCACCTCTCAAGATGGCGGCCATGTTCCAGACATATACTCCAATATAGTCCCCCTCACTAGAGAAGAGCGGACCTGAACCTGGCCAATCACACCGAGTTGCTAGGGGCGTAAAGCTGCCTTATTGTCTGCTCTGCAATTTATCAAGCAACATGTCCGGGTAAGGCGGAGCTTCCGAACCTAAAGTTCAGGTCCATTAATCCATAACCTTCATCAATCATCTGTTCCTGCAATCATTACACATGTACACAATAGCCATTTCAGGACCTTTAAAGGTCTAAAGGTCCCAAAACCACAGACAGATTGAAAGCAGGCAGAAGGGACGCATCCTCCATTCCCCAAGAAGCTGATTCTAGTCTCATATGTAAGAAGTGACTCTAGACTTGTAGGGTCTATAATATTCATACAGCCCAGGACCCATGGCAGACTTATTCCGCCCCTGCCTGACTGCTTAAATTACTACTTTGAATTATTTTATATTAGGAAACAACTTGAAGATACATAATCCAGGGGTGGATTAAGACTACCATGGGCTATATGAATATTAAGGATGTGTCCCTTTTGCCTGCTTTCAATCTTCAAGACCTTTGGAGGACCTTAAAAGGTCCTAAAATGTCTCTTGTGTACATGTGTATTAAGGATTGTGAGGATTTCATGGGTCATGGGTGAAGGTCCCTTTCAGTAAAAAAAATTGGTGGATGGGTTTGGTGGCCATGGGACCCTTACAAGGCTTGGGCCCTGGGCTACTGCCCAAACTGCCTTTATTATAATCCACTACTGACATACTCATTGTAAAAGAGCTAAGTAAATACAGCCCCAGTAATTGGTCAAATATAACAACATATCACAGACTCCATCTTGACTTATCTCTTTGCTTTTAGGATTTGCATTTTCTTTCCTTTTTTATCCTCAAGCACCAATTATCAATGAATCATAATTCACTGCAACGAATGTAAATTTTTATGTACAATTTTAAACCATCATTTACATTGGAATCATCACCATCTTATCCCATCGCTCGTGATACGCACTTTTCTTCATGACTTTCCGCCTGTTGTCTATTAGAAAGTCGGGTGGAAGTGACTGAAGATTGAAGTTTATCCGTCATTTAGTTCTTTCTTCTTCATTTCTCTTAATTACAAGCTGAATTTGTATCGTAAGTGGTTAATGTTGCCTCCGCCGGTTACAGAACATGGAACACAAACGAATGAAAAACACAACAGATCGTCCAACATATTCATCGCTGTGGATTATAAATTGACTGACATATGGTAGAAAATAAAGATTAAAGGATTAGCTAATTAAATCGCATGAGTCAGATCTCCGCACCCCCCCCCCCCCCCCACACACACACACACATACAGCAGTGTATCTATCCCAGGACACCTGCCAGTAACACACACATACAGCAGAGTATCTATCCCAGGATACGTGTAGTAGTGTCTTGTTTAGACACGACGAATGCTAAGTTCTCACAGTAATATCCAGGAATATCCAGAAAGATTCTCCATGGAGACGGCATATGTAATAGTGTATATACTTTTTATGTTATTTTTATGAAGTCTATAGAATCATGTAGGTAGCTGGATTATGGTTTCATAATGTACACATTTAGAGATGTACAGAATCTAAATTCAACAAAGTATCTTTTATGATTTTTGAAAAAGACACTATGTACAATCTGCTCAGCTCCTCCTGCTCTATAACATGCTGCCTGCAGATAGGACACTATGTACAATCTGCTCAGCTTCTCCTACTCTATAACATGCTGCCTGCAGATAGGACACTATGTACAATCTGCTCAGAATCTCCTGCTCTGTAATATGTTGCATGCAGATAGGACTCTATACACAATGTGCTCAGATCCCACTGCTCTATAACATGATGCCTGGAGGTAGGACACTATGTACGATCTGCTCAGCTCATCCTGTTCTATAACATGTTATCTGCAGATTGGAGACAGTGTGCAATCTGCTCAGTTCCTACTGCTCTACACCGTGCTACCAGAAAATAGGACACTATGTTCAATGTGCTATGTTTCTTCTGCTCTATAACATGTTGCCTGAATTAAGTACTAAATTAAATTCTGAAATTTTTCCAAAGTTTTATTAACAGTAACTTGTCACCAGGAATGTCATTTTTAGCTGGTGACAGGTTTCAATAGCCTCTACAATCATGAGTATCTTTGGTTCAGTACTTTCAATTGTTTCAGTACTTTATAAAAGTGTATCCTATATCCTCCTCACTCATCCCCCTCTCTCCATCTTTCCCTTGCTCAGTCCCTCTTGTTTTGTCGGCTAGAGACATCACAGAAGGGGACTCGGATTGCTAGAGTTGTTAAGAGATTCATATTAAGCAATTGTTGGATAAATCAATGCAGAAAATATTTCTAGGCATAATTATAAGATCCATATAAAAATATTCTATAGAATATAAAAGACAAATCGGCTACTCATTACACCCTTATCAGAATTCACCAGCAAAATAATTATCACATCAATTCCACAAAGAGTTCTTATTGGTTACGTTTTTTGCTAAACATTCAAAGTGACCATGTTCTGTTCAAGCGCATAAAAATACGGAATCGGAGGCCCATTTTTACAGCAGTGATATTCTTCACTATGGGTCCAAATTTAAAAAAATAATCCATTACATTAAAGAACAATTCAGACTTTTTTGGAGCATATACTTCACCGTTTCTTAAAAGATTAAAAAAAAAAAATTATTTAGAATAAATTAACCGAAAGCCACAGAAAAAGAGACATGCGTGTTCACCATTAAAAAAGGCAGAGCAGAGCATAGTGGCTGGGATAATGAAATACAAGCAACAACAAGGGAAAAGGCAACAAAGGACAGTCCGCAAAATAAAGGGGTATTCCCCTCTGGGGATTTACATTTAATTTATCTGCCATATACACACATTTCATCAGTCGGATTTTAATTAAAAAAATTACCTGTGTGAAATTAATTTTCCATAAATATAGCCATATTGTACATTAGAAAATAGATAGCCATCGTTAGATATGACCACCATCAAAATCTTGTAGTGATGACCGCACATGAACTATTTTTGGACCACCTGGATTCAGCAATCATTACCACAGGACGGCTATGGGACATGCAGTAACTCCTGAACATTCTATATGCAATAACTATTTGTTTCTTTGTGCACTCACTCCAGCAGTGGTGGTCGTATCCAAGGACAACAATCTTGTTTCTAAGTGACAACATGACTACATTTATGGGAATTTATTCCCACAGGTACATTTTTTTTAATAACATCCAATTGAAAAAATGTATATATATATATATGACAGGTGAATTCAACTGAATGTCAATGCCCAAATTTTTCTTCGCACCTCGGCATTTGTATTATGCCATTTTCCCTGGTACATCTCTTGGCCGACATCCATACAACCTTTATCTTTTTTTGCCTTTTTTTCCTAATATGCATCCAGGTATTTATCTCACAACAGGTGACAATCCGGGACATTTTCCTCAGGACCAGATCACACAGTCTGCACTCCTCCGGGCAGTTTGTATAGTGCTGAAAACTGGTCCTCATGTGCTTCTGAGTTGTCTACAAAAATGGACTACCCACGAATGACACCCGTGTGACAATCATGTATGGTCCGTTCTTTTTGCGTTTCCATAGGCTTCTATGGGAAGGTCCAAGCTGGAAACCCTGAATTTTGAGCCATCATTCAACAACTTGTTCATAGATCAAAGGGAATGAACCATTGAAGCACCACATAGAACACATCCCCCAAAAACAACAGCCATGACACATCATTCTTTATCTGCCTGTACACACTACATTCTGGGAGCAGAACACAATGACAATCACAAGACATGAAGTATGTGAATAGATTTGGCTCCCATAATATGATATACAGGCAGTCCCCGGGTTACATACAAGATAGGGTCTGTAGGTTTGTTCTTAAGTTGAATTTGTATGTAAGTCGGAACTGTATATTTTATAATTGTAACCCCAGCCAAATTTTTTTTGGTCTCTGCGACAATATGATTTTAAAAATTTTGGATTGTCATAAGAACCAGGAATAACAATAAAGCTTCATTACAGACACCTGTGATAACTGTTACAGCTGATTATTGTAAATTGCCAACATCCAGAGGTCCGTTTGTAACTAGGGGTCATCTGTAAGCCGGGTGTTCTTAAGTAGGGGACCGCCTGTATATGTTCATCTGAATAAGGACACGAGGTCACAATCCACAAAAGTTAGCATTAAACGTAATGAATAAAGGTTTAGAAAAAGTTGACACGTGAGGACTTGATACTATGGTGTAAATTCTTAAACCCAATTCTTAAATTCCGTTTTTTTTAATGATGTGACATCAAAGAACGACAATCAGAAATCTCTAGCCGTGAGCAGGTCCCATCGAATAAAAGCCCCTTTAGATGTTCCTCTTGGCCTTAAAACAGGTTTCTGCTATTGACCTACTTTCCAGAGAATTGTCAAAGGACCCTTGAAAAAAAAATTTCAAAAATCCTCTAATTAATCCTCAAATTAATTCCACGAGCTTGAACTCCTTCACATGAAACATATCTTCTTTATATGAATGACATTTGGGCTACGTATTACATATACAACCTAAAAAAAAAAACACTTTAGGAAAAATTCATATAGAGGAAGAGACGTTTAATATTCCAGCTTTGACCTTCTATGAATTCACGGTATACATGTGACTCCAGGCAGGGTGTGGACGTGACTTATTCTATTTTTGGCCCGTTGTGGACTTAGTGCCCCGGTGCCCCGGTTTTCTCAGGACGTGCTCTATTTTACAGCTAAATATATTGATCTGATAATGAGGAATTATTTCTCACATTACCAACCGAAAAAACATTCTGAACAGTCATAGCAATGGGGCAAGATCAGATCACACAGTGATTCTAGGCAAATGGGGGGTCAGAATATTGTAATATCCAACATAGTCAGGGGCCTATGTGCCAGGGGTTGTCCCCTTCACTCACCTTATTAAATAATTGGGATTTTCTACATCCCCTATTAGGATTTTCATGTCTTGGAGGCATTTGCCTCTCTGGAGGACTGTCCTGTCCTTACACAACCCATTTATTTAAATGAGAATAGTGTAATACATATTTTCCCCTGTGGGAGTGCTGTGGGAAAGCTAAACACTTACTTATTCTTAGGGAGCACAGAAGGGGGCACTGTAGGGTGCACAGTATATAGGTGGTACAGTACAGGCGGTCCCCTACTTAATCGTGGTTCTTATGACAACCCAACATTTTTAAAATCCAATTGCCAAAAAAAAAATTGTCTGGGGTTATAATTATAAAATATGCAGTTCCAACTTACATACAAATTCAACTGCCTGTATATAGCTAATATAGGGGCCACCATATATATTTATATTTACTGCAGGGGGCACAGTGTGAATTAAAAGGGGGGACTCTATGTATTCAATTATTATGGAGGTTCTATATACATGTAAATAAGGGTCCTCTGTACATATGGTAAATCATTTAGGATACAGTATACTTGTATATATGGCCTGGGAATTGGTCCTGGTGCTATTTTTCTGTATGAGCCTTGGTTCTAGTACTGTACTTATGTATTGAACTCCATACTGGTGCTGTATTGATGTACTAAGCTTTGTTCTGGTGAAGTATATATTAAAGGGGTATTTCCATCTGGGCATTCATATTTAATTTAATTCATTTGTGATATGTAAACATTTCTTCAATTGGGTGTTATTAAAAAAAAATGTTCCTGTGTGAAGATAATTTCTCATAAATGTAGCCATGTTGTCCCTTAGAAACGAGAGCTTCCTCGGATACGACCACCTCACATTTTGGCAGCAGTGGCCGGACATGCGCTATTGAGTCCTGCCGGACCACCAGGATTCTGCAATCATTTCCATAGGACGGCTGTAGGACATACAGTAACTCCCAAACATTTCATATACAAACACTTTTTTTTTTCTTTGTGCAATCCCTCCAGCAGGGGTGGTCGTATCCAAAGTCTTGTTTCTAAGGGACCATATGACTACATTTATGAGAAATTATCTTCACACAGGAACATTTTTTTTAATAACATCTAATTGAAGAAATGTTTATATATGGCAGATTAATGAAACTGAATGTAAATGTTAGTCCGCAGACGAGAATACCCCTTTAATAATTCATGACAGGCACAATATTATAATTTGAAAGACACTTTTTAATTAAAGGGGTTACACTCTATTTTGGGAGAGCAATGTCTAAGCTAACATAGTGGGATAGTGCGGCATACACTACAATCCATACATCAATGCATGTCTCTAATATTTTAATGTGTGGGGGGCTGTTTAGGTTAAACATTGGGGCACATTGTATATATTTTATTAACATCAGGGGGGAGGGGCGATTTTTGGAGATCCGCTCTGTAAAACAAATTACCTAGAAATCTTTTTCTTCTAACATTCATTGCACCTTATTCTGAGACTGAATTCTTAACATGAATATTTCCATTCACAGTAGCAAGCAGAGATCTTGAAATAGAAAATATATGAAAAAGTCACAGAACTTTTGCAAATTCCATCATTCAGCCCCATGTGAGGCTATGGGACTTCCCTTGGATGTATAACCAGTTATCATTTACATTAGAGGAGCATCGTACTACTGTATGTGATTTAGAACCAGTTTATTTAAGAAGATACATCCTGGAAGTCACTCTTCACCCCCAGATTACTCGGCATTCTCCGCTTTTAGAAATCAGTTTCCATGGTTTCATAAAACATCTCCGTTCCATGGAGAAGAATGTGGAAAGCCAGGAATCGGAGCGCGTTCCTATCCCAATACTCAAATGAACAAAAACCAAACATTCTATGTTCATCCTGTAATATTTGTGGATGGTCATTATAAGTTATTATATGAGAGATGATGAATGGGAGGTAAGTGAGCGGTGGTAGGTAACAGATGACCAGGCAGTTGTTGGGATCAATGTATCTTACAGTCAAGTGTTCCCACGGGATCTATGATTTACACTATTATGTACTCCCTTGGGATCGATACATTATACCACTATAAAGGCAATGTATGTATTATACTATTATATACAGTGGTATGTGCCAGCAGGTTATTGGGGTACACTACAGTGATAAATCAGGTCATATATATAATAAATATAATATATGTAATGCTCTCCCATGAGATCTTCATAATAAACCGTTAAATAGCCACATGGGATCTAGATATTATGCGGAGTTTTATCAGAATTGTTTGAGAGCAAAACTGTTCTAGTTCCTCGTGGCAACCAATCAGAGATCAGTTTGAATTTTGTAAGCTGCTGTGTGAAAATGAAAGCTGAGCTCTGATTGGTTTCCATGGGCAACTAAAAGAGTTTTACCTCAGAAACTTGATGATAAATCTCCCCCTGTACATCTGTATTTCCTGTGACCAGTATGATTAACCTTTGCAGTGCTGCATAACTCTGGTGTATACCAATGATGAGAGTATTCTCTCAGATTACATAACTACAACAATCGCCATCTGATACTCATATATGGTTGGATCTTATTGAGGACAGACATAGATAGCGCACTTATAGGCACTTACCTTGAGGGAATGCATTGGGCTGTACAATATACAGGAATCCTTGTACTAAGTGAAACAACAGCCCTATAGGACCTGGCTCATGGTAGGCGTTGGTGTCGTAGCTTCCAGTGGGTACATATCCAAAATCCAATGGTTCGCTGTGGTAAGGAAGGGGTTTTTCAGAAAGAGTACTTCCACAGAGCAGCAGCAAAAGTATATAAAGATTAAGAGCCATTGGTGTCACAACGGCATCGGCCTTGGAGGTGTTGGGTTTAGATTGTAGTAGGTTGTGGAGAGCGGCCGATGTCCTCAGTCCTGCGTCTGGTCTGAGCGTCTGATCACTTGGAGGTAGGAAGGGATTTAGCAGATAGGATCTTACAGGTCACTGCTGGGAAGAAGACGAACACAACGTATTAACATCTATAGATTAACGTAGGAGCTGCCTTCCAGGATAATACAGCCAAGAAAATACTGACATACGAAGGTTGTTTCTTGTATTACATGGAGATTATCTATAATTTCCTATAGTTTACCCTGTCACCAGATAAGCAGCACCTAATATTGTGCCATGTTAACTATTACACATTCAAGTGTATTCATTGAATATTGTGAATATTGCAATTTCAATATTGGCCAGCAGGTGTCAGCAAAAAAAAAAAATAGATAAATAACAGTATTACTTTACAGCTTGCTGCAAACCAGACTAAGTGTGCTGTCACATGGTGCATTCTTGGTCTGTTTTTTGGTGCATTTTTTAAACGAACTGAAAACGCATGGGTGTTTGCATTTTTACCATGCGTTTGGCCCGTTTGAATCAGTTTTTCTTCTTTTCTGGAAGTGTAAGCAGCTGTGAAGATGTTAATACAGCTGCTTACACTTACAGAAATGAAGAAAAACAGATTCAAACCTGCCAAATGCATAGTAACATGCCAAAACACAAGCACAAATTTAAAAATGCACCAAGAACGAACCAGCAACGCACCGCCTGACTGCACCATAAGGGTAGTTTCATGACTTGTTTACATTGTAAGGATACTTCGTGTGGATTCCCCATGTGTCCTCACAACTGATGGCTAGGACATATCTCACCGTATGCTCATACTGTCTTACACATCATCCTGTTCCTCCCCCCTGAAAGCGAGAGGAGTGAACATTGGCAGCAGCCAGTGATTGAGGTAACTGTCCTTATATGGTTAGTTATATCACTTGGGACCCCCCAGTGGATACGCTCAGTGGAGGCCTGGGGTGGATGCAATACAATTGCATCCGTCACCTGTAGGTTATCATGCCCTCCGCTGAGCTGTTACTTGGCAGAAGGATGGAAAAACGGTGCTTGCTGCGTTTTTCCATCCATTGCCTCCTATTGGTTGTGATATATACTGGTTTGACGGAGAGTCCTGGGTTCAAGTCCCATCCAGGTCAACAACTGCAAAGAGTTTGCATGTTCTCTCCGTGTTTGCGTGGGTTTCCTGAAAAAGTGAATGTAAAACAAAACTTTACTGATGTTTTAAGCAATTATACGTATTGTAAAAAATAATAATGAAATTAGTGAAATAATGAAAGTGGTGAAAGTAGACCTAAAGTAGTGGAGTAGTAGACCAAAGCAACAAATCAGACTGCACACCCCTTGGAGTAAGGGGGATGGTTCTGATGGGCAACTGCTCTGTTTTTCAGTCTTGAAAGAAGACTGCGCAGGGAAAAGGCACTTTCTACATTTATAGTATGGTATAGGGTGCAGATACTACCAGAAGGGGGCTCCACACCAGTTCTATGCCTGGTAATGAAATTCCAATAATTTACTTTGTGTCAGAACTTAAAGCTTGAGGGTTCCAGAGCAAAATCTGTAAAGCGCCTCCTATATCTGTAAAGTCAATTTGTTTTGGTATAAAAACCTGAAAAAATGGTAAAACTCACAGATTCATGAACAGAAGGTTTATGTCTGCAGCCGCATCCTGATGTTACATAGGCCATATAGATAAATCTGAATCTTTCATATAAGAACTGTCTCTGCACTGATAAATTTAACCCTCTTATTAATTAAAAATCCACAAGAAATAGTTAAACGGGACATTTCACTTCGGAGGCTCCAGAGGTCAGCTGTGAAATAGGATAAGAGATGAAAGGTTGGGAAGCCGACTCTGTCGACATGAGATTATCCTGTCCCTGGAGACTGAAGTCGCTTTTTCTGGAACCGTTTATAATATAGTAATATATGGAAAGATATATTGAGGTTATCAGTCCAGCTTCCAGAACGCCATCATATACCAAATGGGCAATGTGCCAAAATGGGGCATGTGAACGACGGATTAGAACGACAGATCCATTTATGAGAAGTTTCATATTTGGGAATTATACTACTACTTGAATCCTGTAGGCAGGAGCTAAACAGTAAATTACAGGCTTCAGCTTGGGCAGTTTATAGAATTTCCTTCAAATATAGGTGGAATGTTCACCCATTGTTCTTAATTTTAACCTTCATCAACTCCTTTTTGGCATCCTTTAACCAACCCCAATCCACCGATTCCGGCACAGTTTGGCTATGTGCACACGAACATGGGCCAGAAACTGGGGGAAGCTTGTGGCCCATTGCAGATGGGAGGGGTGAGCACTCATGTCAATGCAATTCCGTGTATAATGCAAGTCAATGGTTGCCATGAGCTGCAGTTTGAGCAGCCAGTTCACAGCCACCAGAAATGATCGTTTACATGAGACCTACCACTATTCCTCATCAATCACCATCATTTGTTCCCGGACTAATATGCTAATCGAGCTCATCTTGACCACCCACTTGACAGTAAGGGGCCAATTAGCTTGAACGGTTTGCTCAGAAATAATGTTAGAACAGTGCCAAAATCAGTGGAGCAGCCCCATACAACATAAAAAAAGATGTTGAAGGTAGTGGAAGATTCTTTATTAGATCATACATTCCAGGGATGTGACTGTAGAGGCACGCCAAAAGGGTCCCTTACGAACCCTTATACTTCAGGTATTCTTAAAGATGAAGGTAAAGAGCTTCTTCTATACCAGACTGCATCTAACCAGCTACCTCAGACATTGGCAGATAGGACCACTACCCCAGTCTGTTAATATTGCTGCATTGAAGTATTGGAATAAGAGACTAAGTTTGATGCTCTTTGTTTTGTCTCCACGTGTGATCCCTGGCTGCCCCTTACATCATGGGACTCCCCTCTACCATCCAACGGGAGTGCCCCAGGATGAAACCTTCCATCATATTGCGGCCTCCTCCTCCTGTTGTAATCCACTTACTGGAACTGCCGTGTGTGGACGTGGCCTGTTTCACCTGGACCGAGAGACCATGACAAGTCTAGTGCTAGGCTGCACTAAAGCCAGTCACTCAGGTATCGGGGGAATCCAGCTGCCCCCAAGCCATTAGGTCAGCCCCCGGTCTGGTGATGTTGTATATCTCCTTGGCATCACTGAGAGCGGATTTAACCATTGATGATCTGTGTTTTTCCTACTTCTATTACACCTGCGGATGGTCCTCCATGATCACATCTGATATTCTAGCCACGTGCGCTCTGGATTGGCACAGTCCTTCTGATATCTCGCTGACACCCACACAACGCGAGCTGTAAGACATTCTGGTGGGCTGAGCACACAATATATTCCTCTAAAAGCGTCTTCAAAGTGAAGATTACAGACAGGAATCCTCTCAGCCGTCTCCCACACGTTGCACATTATGAAGACCTCCTGTCACATTCACCTCAGCCAGCGCCTGACATTCCCAAGTCTTCATACCTTGGCGGGAAAAATGCTGAGTTGATGGCACGGGGGTTAATCACTTTGTCACCAGCCACTGATCGTTAGCAATCACTGATTTTAATTACAGACATTAATTGTTAATGAATTTGAATAAGCGGGGAGCGAGGAACAGAGGTAAAGAGCTGACACAGGCAAGAAAACTGCAGGAGATGCTTAGACGTCTTCACGATTGTGGCCCACAACATCGATCCATTGGCAAGATCTACAGTGCAAGTGCTACAAAAGCCCTTAAAGGGGATGTGACAATGTTACTCCCTTACAAAACGGATAGGATATAACAATCTGATTTGTCGGGTCCCACTCCTGATGAAAATGTGGGGTCCCTTTTAGAGAAGAGCCAAGCTGGGACATGACACAGGTGGATGCTTAGCACAGTGCAGGTCTGATGTCTCCTGGGTCTCAGCAGGTGGAACTTACCTCAGTACCTCAGCCTCTCGTCATATGCTTCAGCCCCCACAGAGCTATTTGTAGACTGAGCTAATGAGGAGGAGGGTAGAGACTGGTAGCTCTGCACTCATATACTGTATAATATATACTGTACTAGGAGAGCAGGACTGTATGTCAGAGTCATTGCTGTGGAACAGATGTATACATGAATATTTAACATAAAACAATATATATATATATATATGTGTATAAAAAATCTACTCAGCTCCTCCTGCTCTGTAACATGCTGCCTGCAGAAAAGACACAATGTACAATCTGGTAATCTGCTCAGTTCCTCCTGCTCTATAACATGCTGCCTGCAGATAGTACACTATATACACTATGCTCAGCCCCTCCTGCTCTATAACATGCTGCCTGCAGATAGGACACTATGTACATACTGCTCAGCTCCTCCTGCTCTATAACATGCTGCCTGCAGATAGGACACTATGTACAATCTGCTCAGCTCCTCCTGCTCTATAACATGCTGCCTGCAGATAGGACACTATAGTACATATGGTCTCAGACTCCTCCTGCTCTATAACATGCTGCCTGCAGATAGGACACTATGTACAATGTGCTAAGATCCTCCTGCTCTATAACATGCTGCCTGCAGATAGGACACTATGTACAATCTGCTCAGCTCCTCCCGCTCTATAACTTGCTGCCTGCAGATAGGACACTATGTACAACCTGCTCAGCTCCTCCTGCTCTATAACATGCTGCCTGCAGATAGGACACTATGTACACAATCTGCTCAACTCCTCCTGCTCTATAACATGCTGCCTGCAGATAGTACACTATATACACTATGCTCAGCCCCTCCTGCTCTATAACATGCTGCCTGCAGATAGGAAACTATATACAATCTGCTCAGCTCCTCCTGCTCCATAACATTCTGCCTGCACATAAGACATTGGGGCACATTTAACTAAGCTCCATGCACCAGTTTTCTGTTGCACGTTCTTTCTAGTGTAAACTACTTGCACAGGTATGTAAGAAGTGTCCGGGACACAACTGTGTCGTACACGATCCTTTTGTGTCGTTGCTGCACTATTCTTCATGCGACACAAATTTCTGCTCTAAGGGGGATGTTCGGGTGCTCATTTGGACCGTGCGCCACATTTATCATGCAAAGTATATGTCGCATACCCCTTGTAAAAGGTACACCAAAAAAAAAGTGGGCACTCTTTCGAAACAGTTCATTGGGCGCCAGGTTCATGAAGAACTTGCACCAGAAATCCTGAATCTGCACACCACACAGGACACTGCACATAGTACACACTGCACTGTTCAATCTGTTCAGCTCCTCCTGGTATATAACATGCTGACAGCAGATAGGACACTTTAAAAAACAATTCAGGGGGAATTCAGGAGGCTTGATCCGATCACAATATGTTGAAAACGCAACCAAAGCGCAACGTGTGAACGCGCCCTGAAAGTTGTGACTTTGATGAAAAAGTTAAGGGAAACTGCTTCCCAGCAAAACACAAAGTGATACACATCACATCACAAAACACAACACAATTTTAATTTTAAAAACACAAAATAAAAGCAAAAACGCAACAAAGAGACAGAAGAGCTGAAAAGACGGGCACGCAAATGGAAGAGGAATAGGAGCATCTTTTCCAATGTGTCAAGAACGCAACAACAAAAACGCAGCGTGTGAACGTGGCCTCAAGGTTGGTTATCAACACATCTCCAGGAATTGCACATACCGTACATTCATTTATTACATGTAAAAAGCACAAAGTCAATAACTGCATCACAAACCCACAGCAAAACCGTGGGAGGTGTTCAATTTAGTTTTTGGATGAGATTATCAAGGGCATCTTTTTATGTGTAGATGTTTTTTGATACAGGTTTTATCCTCACCTCATCTGCTATCTTTTACATAAGTTGGACACAAGAGAGAGGTAGGTGTCATTTTTACCTTATACTTTTGGATCCATTGCATCTATGAACAAAGCCTTATAAGATTAGGAAAATGGGTCTAAAATTGGATTATTAGGACAAGTATGGTTTGCAGTTCTTGTAAACCAGCGTCGCTATACACAGCCCCCTCAATATTCCTCTGGGATCCACAGTGCACAGCAGGGGGTAGATGGGCAATTTTGGATCTGCAATTTGTTTCTTAATTGAACGGCTGTGAAGTGTGTAGCTCCTGGCACAGCAAGAGTTAATCACAGGGATAAAGGGAGGACAACTCATCCAGGTGTTCCCTACAGAGGTCCTCATACAGGTCCATAGGCTGAACTCTCCACTACAACTCCCAGCAGATGCCTTGTTCCCAGGCATGTGAGCTGTGATCCAAGAGCGGGAACAGTAAATTATTCCTACCCCTCTGTCTCCCATCCCAAAGTCACATCCAAAGCTGAGTGAGAAATGATATGAAAGAGAACAAAAGCAAATCTACAACAGGTGGATAAAAGGCATCTGCTGGGGGGAGTAGTTCTGAGCGTCGCTGCAGAATCTCCGGGTCATGAAGTGGTTAATCCTCCCTAAATTGCAGCAGTGGAAGCAATGAACTGGTTACAATGTGATACTAAGTAGCACAGGTGTCAATCAGCGCTCCAGCCATCCGGAATAATTCACCTGTCCTCCAGCAAGGACATCATTCCGCGTGTGACACATAGAAGCTACAAGTCATACGGCACACTGTGAGGACAGGTAGGTATTGGACTTACCTGGAAGAGCTGGACCCCCCAGAGGCAAGGTATAGCGTGCGTCTCCTTCAGCTCCATGCAGAACAGAAGTGTCTCTATGCGGTGGAATGTGCTCTATGGCATTGAGGAGATGCCCCCTGGGGTCAGTAATGACTTGCCGGATCTATGGCTCGCCTGCCTCTCCTGCAGTCTATCTGCTGCATCCTCATTCAGCGCTCGCTGGAAGCCACAGTCATTCCGCTTCAATCCAATGACAATCTTCAGTCGTGAGCTAAGACCACCCAACTATGAATTATTCATCCCCCTAGTTCTCAGGGGCTCCACATCCAAAGCTTAGTCAAACCTCAGACAGAAAGCTCTTCGCCGCTGCAGCAAGGTGGATATTTTCATCTCCCTCTCTGATGCAGGAACATGTTAAGAGAACTGTCAGGGCCTGGAGGGGGTCTCCTATACGAGGGGGACATGACAAGGTTATGCTACCTGTAGCCTCAATATGGCACAAAGTTTATACACTTCACTGGGAAATGATGCAATGATTGTAATGTTCAGGGTGTGTTGTATGTGCCCTCATCTTAGGGCACGTTCAGGGTGCATCCACATATGGCGTTTTGGATGCGTCAGAACGCATGCGTATAAACTGCACACTTCCGGAGTAGCCAAACGCATTGTAACATTACAAAACGCATGCATTCTGGCGCACGTGTCCTGACGTGTGCATTCTGACACACGTGTTTTGACGCATCCAAAACGCCACCTGTGAATGCACCATCACACTTGGCGGTGACTTCCTACTGCATTGGATTAAGAAGAGCAAATTGCAGGATTGTCTGGATTGGGTTGTCCAATGTTATATATAAGTTTTATTCCCATTACACGGCATGGGGACTAATATGCTGAATGGGGAAGATCTGAGCACTGGGGTCCTCAATCAATAATTAGAAATGGGGTCACATTCCCCTGAATGAACAATGTAGGGGGTTGAGCACGTTCCTGTCACCCCATTCATTGAGAAAGCTCTTGCCTATCCAGGGTGGTGGCACACGCAGCGTTTTTAAGCAGTCCGTTAAACGCATGTGTTTTAAAAAACGGATGTGTTTTTGAAAACGCATGCATTTTTTAACGGGCTGCTTAAAAACTGCTCAAAACCGGGTTCAACCACCACCCTTATTTGCAAAGCCAAACACTGCAGGACTGCCAGCATCATGTTATAGAGACCCTGCCAGCCCATAAATTACTATGTTCACTATGGGACAGTAGTTTCTTAGAAAGGCGCAAGACAAGGACTCCTAGTATAGGTGACTATGTGACTGGTCCCTGCACAGTATTCGGTCCTTCAAATATGGCTGCTGTACAGTCACGTCACTTTGTAACGTTGTTTTTTTGCTGATGAAATCGTGGCGACCTACAAAATAAAGATTACGCTACGAGTGGATACGAGGACAGATTTGCTGCCGTTTATTTTTCATGAAGGTGTGATGTACTTTTTTTTTTATACAAGGAAACTGGATATTACCAAAGTTGCCACGGACTGGCTGCAAAAACTGTTGAGACTGGCGTTGCTAAACTGTATAAGTGCAGCAATGAAGCAAAGCTGTGGTAGTGTTTTCTCGCTTGATAGTAACGAAGCGATATGGCTGGAGATGCAGGCCTGTGGGTTTTCAAAAGTTAATTCCTGTGGTTTTTGCATGTACTGTCCATGATTCTTACATGTCTGTAGACTTTAGTTGCAGTCACTGGTGTGAAAGGCATGTCTGGCAAAGCCCACTTGCTGGCTTGCTGCAGGGTTGCAAAATTGGATCTAATTTGTGTATTTTTCTGCTTTCCACATATTTTAGCAGTTTGAGGGTTCCTGGTGACTGATTATTATTATTTTTTTATCTACAGAAGCATATGCTGCTTTGCCTGGTTCACTCGAAACTACATGTGTCTTACAAAAATCCAGATTATTACAGAAATTCAGGTCACTAAAACTGCTGCGCTGAAAGAATATCCCTTCCATCATATCCTTATTTCTGTGCTCCTATATACCCAGGTACTTATGGGACCAAAATCTCATTACAAGGTGGTGGAAGGGGCGGATGATATAAGGGAAGTGGTCTTTCAGGTGTAAATATATGTCTGGGGTCTCTAACACACAATGGAAGAGCAGGCCTTGTAAAATATTAGGCTCACAATTAGAGATGAGCGGACCCGGTCCAGGAAGTAGAAGTATCTGAGGCAAGCTGCCCCGACACCTTGGCCTACAGGAGACCAGAGCTCCACCACAAGGACTCTGCTCCAGCCCACCCTGAGGCTATTTACCAGGCTGCGTGCTACACTTTCTTGAGGACCTGAGATCCAACCAGCGACCTCCCTCCAGCTGAAGTTTTGCTGCTTTTTTCCTGTTCACATGGTGCGGTATTGCATGGCGTCCGCCGCTTATGTGGTGCGGTGCCGGTGGGGACCCAGGGTCTGGAGCCATGGGGGCTATGCCTGCCAGTACGGGTGCTGGGAGGCAACCGGGTCTTGGTCCCTGCCATGCTGTGCCTCAGCGGTGGTGGACGCCATGTGATGCCGCACACAATAGCGTAGGGACCCACTACAATGAGGTCACCGTGACGTGGTTATTGGTTTATACAATTTGATCAAAATGTAACTAAGAATCTCAAGTTTGTTATATAATGTAGCCTAGCGGCAGTAGATCATTGTGTGATGTGTGGATGTGCGGTCCAGTTCTTTTTCTCTCCCCTTGTTTGTCTGTTCCAATAAAGAGCTGTAAGTTATGGTTCATCAATGTGCCTCTGAGTGATCCCTGGATTGGGCTGTATACCATCTACGGCGCCCCATCCTTCCACACCAGGTCTCCTTTTCTCCTCAGGGAGAAACCAACTCTGTCAGCCTCTCCCTCCATTTTCTTGCACACACCACCTACTGGAGACCCGCCAGGCTGTGGCCGGGGCCTCCGCTCCTGATACCAAGCCCCATACCTCCCAACCGTCCTGTTCTTGACGGGACAGTCACGTTTTTTGGGCTCTGTACCCGCGTCACGGGCGGCTGGGAGAATGTCGCGGCTTCCCCCCTCTTCCCCGGTTTGTCCCGCCTCCTGCTTGGCGACAGGAGGAGGCTGCTGGGGGACAGGACACGGCTAAAGGCTGCTGGGGGACAGGTGAAGGCTGCTGGGGGACAGGTGAAGGCTGCTGGGTGACAGGAGGAGGCTGCTGGGGGACAGGAGGATGCTGCTGGGACAGGAGGCGTGCTGGGGGACAGGGGTGTACAGGAAGCTCTGGCCTGGGGGACCAGTGAAAGCTTGCTGGGTGACAGGAGGAGGCTGCTGGGGGACAGGAGGCTACTGGGGGACAGGTGAAGGCTGCTGGGGGGCAGGAGGCTGGAGGCTGCTGGGGAACAGGTGAAGGCTGCTGGGGAATAGGAGGCTGCTGGGGGACACAGGAGGAGGCTGCTGGGGGACGCAGGAGGAGGCTGCTGGGGGTTACAGGAGGAGGAGGCTTGGACAGGGCAGGAGAGCTGCTGGGGACACAGGAGAGGCTGCTTTGGGGGCACAGGAGCTGGAGGCTGCTGGGGGACAGGAGGCAGGAGATCTGGGGGACACAGTGAGGACTGCTGCTGTGGACAGGAGGCTGGAGGCTGCTGGGGGACAGGAGGCTGCTGGGAGGCTAGAGGCTGCTGGGGGACACAGGAGAAGGCTGCAGGAGGACATGAGCTACAGAAGGAGGATGGAGAACAGGGGGATACAGGAGGAGGATGGAGTGCAGGAGCTACAAGAGGAGGCAGCAGGACAGGAGGCCACAGGAGGAGGATGGAGGACAGGAGACTACAGGAGGAGGATGGAGAACAGGAGCTACCGAAGGAGGATGGAGGACAGAAGGCCACAGGAGGAGGATGGTGGACAGGGGGGCGCAGGAGGAGGTCAGGAGGCCACAGGAGGAGGATGGTGGATAGGAGGAGGATGGATAACAGGAGGCCACATGAGAAGGCTGGAGGACAGGAGGCCACAGAATGAGGAGGATAGAGAACTGGGACCACACCATGTGAGGAGGGGTGGGGGTAGGAGTACAGATTGGATTATGCATAAATTTGGGGAGATTAAATAAAAGTGGAAAACCAAATGTAAAGGGAGGATCAAAGATGGGTTTTATATGTGGCAGAGTTGCATTAGGTGTAATTATACGGGCCCATGCAAATATGGATAATCGTGGGTGTTTCTCAGGTATGTGTGTGGTACAGACCACATTGTCCAACAAATAAGGATGCAAATGATAGGCGGGCCTTGAGGAGGAGTAGAAACATACCTGGTGGATCATCGGCCTGCAAGGGCAAAGGGGACGGGCCCAATTTGGAAAATATGCCGATAGATTGCTGTGATGTGGGCACAGGTATGACAATCCCATAGAAAACCTGGAGCACTTGTGGTTGTCTGTAGGACATCTGCCCCGCCCTCATTGCACTTGCAGGCTGATTAAAGGCCCCTACACTGCTAGGGAGGGATTATGGACATGCCACAATCCCTTTAATAAAAGTAAATGTGTTAATAGCACAGTATCTGATGGAAAGCCATGTACATAGCATTACGTTATATCATATTACACAGCGACAGACTATTCACATCCAGTGATTTTAGTGGTAAATGACCGGGCGGCCGCAGGCAGGGAGGGCGTTTATAGGGGATTGTGGGACGTCGGGTCCAGCGCTGCACTCGACAGTCTCTACTTTACATCATTGTCTATAATTGAATGAACACAAAGGATCTGAACGGTGCCGCACAGAGACAATGATATCTGAGCACAGGGCTGCAGGAAAGTGCTGGCATCATGTGTCCTGCCATCAGCTCTGTGTCTGCAGATATTATAGAGCTTGTAGGGCCTGTCCTTAGTGTTAGTGTTCACTAACGGGCTCGGGACCCCCATCTGTAAGCAGAATAAGGGGCCACACTGATTTATCCCCTATTCTACAATACAAAGTATACAGTATATGTCTGGAGAAATGCTAGTGCCTGGATAACATTGAAAGGGTTGAGATGATAACTTAAAGGGACTTTTGCTTTTAATCCACTGAATCCCCCCTCCCCCTCCCCCTAGATATGGTATGAAACATCCTTTCTATAATTCCTTCTTTTGTGTTATAACTTGCCTTTTACTTATAAAAAAAAATATCCTCAAGTCATGTGAAAATGAGCTGAGAAGAGTCACTTTTTGCCAGAGATGAGTCAAGTTTAGAGTCTGCAGGGGAGTGCACTTCAGACACCTCTATCTACAATTCTATAGTACCTATAAACATGCTTCTGGTGTAACATTGAAGGACATCTACCACCAATATGAAAGATGTTATGCAATTGAGCCCGAGGGGCTCCAGGCTCCATTAACACCTATGGAGCCTGCAGCCCTTTAGGCTCATTTGCATACAGTCCTTCATCCTGGTAGATGCTCTTAAAAGCTGAGAATTGTCTCTTTTAGGCTTGTGGTTCCGTGAACTACAGAACTAGTGATAGATGGGAACTGGATCTTTATCTGCAGCTTGCATTCCCAACAATGGGGGACATTTACTATGGTGTTTCCGCCAGTTTTGTGGCGCTCTCACCACATGTTCTGCTCTCCTACCTATTTATTAGCTGGCGGCGCCAGAAAAAATGCCTTTTTCCGTCTGCTCCGACTCTTCTCCGAAAAGGGGCGTGGCTTTGGTGGAGTGGAAACTCAGACACAATTAATATGTGTCGCAGCCCTTTTTGGGCGCTGAAAACTGGCGGAAAGTAGACCAAAAGAAAACTGGTCTAGCAGGGACTGTTGGACACATTTCTGGTGCTCGGGACAGATTTTGGTCCCAGGGACAGAAAATGGTCTCGGCGCCAGAAACGTCTCTGCACAGCTCCACAATATTAAATGTGTATCTTCTTTCCGAGAGCAGGTCGGTAACAAAGCCAATGCAGACACCGACACTTTATGTAAATGTCCCCCAATGTCTTTAATTGTCTGTATCTCCAGTTGTGTAGGTCACAGAACCACAAGCCTGATCTGATGAGATACTTTTCTTAAATATGATACCAAAAGCACGTTTCTATGTACTATAGAGGAGTGACATCCTCCTCCAGCCTCTAACATTGACTCTTCTAGAAAGGTTATTTTCATACCCTAAAGGAGGGGACTAGTAGTTAAAAGCAGATACATTTGGTGACAGATTTAATTCCAGAATTGGTGAAGAACACATCGGTTAAACCCTCAAGAATCCCACATTATTTAATATTCTATGGATAGCCCAGTAATATGTATTCTCAAAAAAAACCTTTATGTCTTTTAGGGAAGTAATCCCTAATTACAGGGATTCACAGGTCCTAGTCTGGTGAACATTGTGCCTGGTATTTACTAAGAGGTGGGGAAAAAATGGACCACATACGGATGTCATACTTGAGGTGTGCCGCCCGTTTTTTTTTTTTTGGCAGTTACGTTAACTTCTATGGAGGTCTGTATGTGAGAAAAAAATACGTAATTTTCTCTTCACTGTCTGCACATCTGTGCAAAAAGTTGATGTGTGAACAGACCTATAGGAATCAATGGGTCAGTATTAGAGATGAGCGAGCACTAAAATGCTCGGGTACTCGTTATTCGAGACGAACTTTTCCCGATGCTCGAGTGCTCGTTTCGAGTAACGAGCCCCATTGAAGTCAATGGGAGACTCGAGCATTTTTCAAGGGGACCAACAACGGTAGCAAGTCCCCCTGCAAATTCCTCACAATATGGTACTAGCCGCAAATAAAAAAAAAAAAAAATTATAACGTTATTGTAGCCCTAAGAAGGGCTGTTGGGTTCTTTTAGAATCACTCCTGCCTAACAGTAAGCTAATAGAACACCCTAACGCTTTCCCTGAGCAGCAGCAGCTCTCTCCCTAGCGGCATCCAGACAGAGAATGATCCGAACAACTCACATGTGATCTATGTATCATACTGCCATACACTCACATGTGGATTTCCTATATATGATAACGGCCATACAACTCACATGTGATCTATGTTCATACCGCCATAACACTCCACATTGGTGATCTATTGTATGCATACCACCAGTACCCCACATGTGATGCCATGTATCATAACTGCCATACACTCCACAGTTTTGAACTCTATATATGGATTTACCGCCATACACTCACATGTGATCTATGGTATGATACCGCACACTTACACTCACATGTGATTTTTTTTTTTCTATTGTATTGATACCGCCATACACTCAAATGTTGAATCTATGTATCAATTTACCAGCCATACCCCAACTCTACTGGTGGATCTATTGTATATTCCTACCACCATTTACCACCCCCCACATGTGAAATCTATGTTAATGTCATACCGGCACAGTACATCCACATGTGATTTATATTGATACCCGCCAATACACTCACATGTATCTATTTGTTATTCATACCGCCATACACTCACCATCTGATCTACATATGATACCGCCATAATACACCACAAATGTGATCTATGTAGGCTTACCGCCCATACAACTCACATGTGATCATGTATCATACCACACCATACCACCCACATTTGTGATCTATGTATCATAAAACTGCAATACACTCAACATGTGATTCTATTATATGGATAACCGCCATAAACACTCACCCAGTGATCATGTATGCTTACCGCCATACAAATCACATGTGATCTATTGTATTCATACTGCCATACACTTTCCACATGTGATCTATGTATCATACTGCCAACACCCACATGTGATTCTATGTATCAACTGCCAGACCCCTCACATGTGATCTATAATGATACCGCCATACACTCACATGTGTGATCTATGTATCATACCACCATTACACCCACATGTGATCTATGTATCATAAACTTGCCATACACTCACATGTGATATATTATATGATACCGCCATAACACTCACATGTGATCTATGTATGTGCCTTACCCCATACACTCACATGTGAGTCTATGTATTCATACTGCCCATACAATACATGTGGATCTATGTATCAGTACAGGCCATACCACTCCATGTGGATATATGTATCAATTAATGCCATACACTCACATGTGATCTTATGTATTCATACTGCCATTTACAAACTCACATGTGATTCTTGTGCTGTATCATACTGACAGTTACCAATACATCCACATGTGATTCTATATTGATAACTGCATACACTCAACCATGTGATCTATGGTATGCTTACCGCCATACACTCAAATGTGATCTATTGATATCATTACTGCCATTACACTCACATGTGATCTATGATCTTATACTGCCATCAACTCACATGTGATCTAGTTGTATCATTTTAACTGCCAACCAACTCACATGTGATCTATGTTATCATACTGCAAATACACTCACATTGTTGATCTATATGTATCATACTGCCATACAATCACATGTGATCTATATATGATACTGCCATACAACTCACCCCATGTGATCTATGTATGCTTACCGCCATACAACTCAACATGTGATCTATTGTATCATACTGCCATACACTACTATGTGAATTATTGTATCATACTGCCCTACACTCACATGTGATCTATGTCTCATATGCCATACACTCACATGTGATCTATGTATCATACTGCCATAATCATACACTCAAACATGTATCTATATATTACACTGCACATTATACTTAAAATGGGGGATCGGCTTGTATCATAACACCATTACCCACTCACATGGGTATCTATGCTATGAAACAGCCATTTTATACTCACCATTGATTTGGTAATCATTAATAACCATTTCACTCCCATGGGGATTTATGTATCTTTAATGCCATATGGGCTCAAATGTGGAGTCTATATATCATTTACTGCCATATACTTTTACCATTTGTGATATATTATATATATATATAATACCATTAAAATACCAGACATACCATACCAACCATATACGCCACATTCAAGGTGGGAAATTATTCTCAGAGAAAGTGTGCTGGGGTTAAAAACTTGTACGGGCCCACTTGGAAACCAAGCTGCTCTTGCTCTCAAAAAACACTTTGATTTATTTATAAAACGTCCGAGCCGCGAGCGAGTTATTAATCGTTGATGAGTATATGTTCCCATGGGGGAGATTTAGATTTTATCCTAGAACTATATTAATCCATAACTGATATAGTAATTCGCAGAGGCGGGACGGAGTTTTATCAGAAAAGTGTTTCCCCTGAGAGCAAAAAACTGTGGCTAGTTCCATCGTGGCACCAAATCAGAGCTCAGTTTTTATTTTTATAAGCTGCTGTGTAAAAACAAATGAAAAGCTGAGCTTCTGATTGGTTTTCCAATGGGCAACTAGAACAGTTTTTTAACTCAGAAAACTATTTAACTCTCCCATGTAACATCTTGATTTCCTGGTGGGACCAGTATGAAAAACCTTCGGCCAGTGCTGCATAACTCTAGTGTATACAAATGATGGAGAGTATTCTCCAGATTAAATAATACAAAATCGCCCATTCTGATACTCATGTATGGGTTGGGATCTCCTGAGGACAGAACATTTAGATTTTTTTAGGCGCAACTTAATATGCACTTACCTTGAGGGAATGCATTGGGCTGTACAATATAACAGGAAATTCCGTTTACAAAGTTGTGGGAAACAACAGCCCTTAATTAAGGGACCTGGGCCTCATGGTAGGGGGCGTTGGTGAGCGGTTAGGTCCAGTGGGTTTTACATATCCAAATCCCCAAATGGTTCGCCTGTGGTAGGGAAAAGGGGTTGTTTTTGTTTTTTTTTGGTTTTCAGAGAAAGAAAAAGAGTACTTCCACAGAAGCAGGCAGCGAAAGATAATAAAGATAAGAGCCATTGGTTTTCTGGAGCACCCTTCCCAACGTTCCGGCCCTCCAACCGCGGCTGGTTTGGTACAAAAAACCCGGAAGATAAAAGGAAAAAATAATTGGAGGTTAGGTTTGGGTTTAGATTGGTTAGTAGCTGGTAGGAGTGGTAGGTTTTGGAAGACGTGACGAGAGCGCGCCGATGTCCTCAAGGTCCTGAGTATGGTCGTGAGCGATGATGATCCCACTTGGAGGGCGGTAGGAAGGGATTTTAGCAAGATGGATCTTAAGGGTCATGCGGGGTACAAAAGTAAAGAAAAGGAAAAAAAGGAAGACGAAACACAAAACGTATTAACATCTAGTAGATTAAACGTTATGTGTGGAGCTGCCTTTCCAGGATAATACAGCAAAGAAAAAAATACTGACATACGAAGGTGTTTCTTGGTTATTTACATGGCAGATTATCTATAATTTCCCCTATTAGTTTACCTGTCACCAAATAATAAGCAGCAAACCTAATATTGTGCCATGTTAAGTGTTAACACAATCGTTATTTACCTTCATTTCAAGTGGATTCATTGAAATTTATTGCAATTCAATATCAGACACAAGGTTTTTGGTCAGCAAAACAAAACCAAAAAACAAAAATAAACAGTATTACTTAACAGTTGATGCGAACCCCAGACTAAAAAGCTACATTCACCACACATGTATGGGGGGGAATCGTATTATACTGCCGGACGTATATATGGGCCGATATTATTGATTTATACTATTATACGTCCCCCATACACTTCTATGGGGCTCCACGGGACCCTGTACAGGGAGGCACCGTATCCGCTCCATAGGCCCGTAGAAAGATTAGGAACATGGTTCCACCTTTCTACGTAATAACGGCCGTGGCAACTCTATTATGCCTATTGGGAGAGGGGCCGGGGGTGAGCTGAGCTCATCCCCCTGCTCCTCTCCTGCAGCCAAGCGATATATGCCTGCCGTACTACGGTTGTTTTTTTTTTTTTCGGCGGGCGGCATACTTCATCTGAAATGTTAGGTCTTAGTGTGCTTTCATATTTGGTGCATTCCTGGTTCTGTTTTTGGTGGGCCTTTTTAAACGCGAACTGGAAAAAAAAAAGAAAAAAAAAAAACCATGGTTGTTTACATATACATGCGTTGAGCTGGTGTTTTATATCCGTTTTCTCTTTACTGGAAGTGTAAAGCAGCTGTGCTGACAAGATTGTTTTTAATACAGCTGCTTGAACACTTACAAGAGAGAAAGGAAAGAAATGGAAGAGGAAGAGAATGAAGGAAGTAGGAAAAACAAATTATGAAAAAATAATGAAGCGGCGCATTGGTGGCGAAATGGGCGAGGGAAAGAGAAAAAAAGGAAAAAAAAAAAAGAAAAAGAGGAAAGGGACGAAAAAAAAGAAGAAAAAAAGAAGAAAGAAAGGAAAAAGAGGGACGAAAAAGAGAAGAAAGGAAAAAAAAAAAAAAAAACAGATTCAAAAACCGCCAAATTTTGCATAGTAACAGCCCCAAAAAAACACATGCACAAATTTAAAAAAAAAAAAAAAAACAATGGCACCCAAGAACGAAACCAGCAACGCACCGCCTGACTGCACCCATAAGGGGTCTTAAGTTTCATGGACTTGTTTACATTTTTGCGTGTAAAGGATACTTCGTTGTGGATTCCCCATGTGTCCTCACAAAACCGATTGGGCTAGGGACATTATCTACTGTAATGGATCATAATGTCTTACACAATCATCCTGTTCTTCCTCACCCCCTGAAATGGGGGGACAAGACCCGAGGAGAGGTAGATCAAGCCAAGCTCCCCTCCCCGACTGTATTCTCCTTACGATTTACAGCTGCTTCCGGCTATGTGAAACATTGGCAGCAGCAAGGGCCAGTGATTGAGGGATGGTGCGGGGTAAAACTGTCCTTCTTATATGGTTAGGTTGTTGTTTTATATCAACTTGGGGACTCCCTCCCAGTGGGATATGATCAGTGGAGGCGCCTGGGTGGGAGCAATACAATTCCATTCCGTCACCTGTAGGCTATTATGCCCACCGCTGAGCTTATATATTACTGGCAGAAGTAAATGGAAAAAAAAAAAAAAAAAAAAAAAAAAAATGAGATTGGATGAAGTTTTTTTTAAAAACATTTGACTATTACTGGTGTTTGTGGGATATATATACTGCTCGTTTGAACGGCGGGGCGGGTGCGGGGGGGTCCTGGGTTCAAGTCACATCCAGGTCAACATCTGAAAAGAGTTGGTATGTTCTCTCCGTGTTTTTATTGTGTGGGTTTCCTTCCCGGGTTCCTCAGGTTTCCTCCCCACACTCCAAAAAAACATAAGAGTAGGGCTGATTAGAATTTGTGGAGGCCCCATTGGGGGGATGAACAGGGACTGGACTGCTGGATTTTTTGGCAAACTGTTTGCAGCGCTGCGCAATCATGTTGGTCGCGCTATTATAAATAAAAAGGAATTATTAATTATTAATCTCTTCTACCGCCAAGTAGTATATGTCTATGGGTTACACTCAGGGCGCATACGACACATGGGGAAAAGGTAGCCTTTATAGGAAAAACTTAATGAAAAAAAAAAAAAAAAGTGAATGTGAAACAAAACTTAATGATGTTTAGAAGCAATTATTATAAACATATTGTAAAAAAAAATAGAGTAATATATATATATATATAAATATTGATGGGAAAAAGTAATGAAAAGTGGAAATAAAGTTAGTAGACCAAAGCAAAAACAATTCAGATTAACAGACCCAATTGGAGAAGGTTTATGATGGGGGCAAAACTGCTCAGGTTTTTAGCCCTTGGAGAGAAGAGGGTGGGAAAAAAAAAGGGAAGCAGTGCAGGCAAAAACAAAAAAAAAGGCACTTTCTACATTGCTAGTATGGTTATAGGGTGCAGGATACTACCAGGAAAAAGCGGGCCCCACACCAGAGTACTATGGGCCTGGACAATTGAAATTCCTAATAAAATTTACTTTGATTGAGGGTTCTGGAGCAAAATCTCCTAATAGTCTTGTAAACGTTCATTTTGTTTTTGGTTATAAAAAAAAAGGCAAAAAAAAAAAAAAAGAAATAAAAAAAAAAAAAAATAAAAAAAAAAAAAAAAAAAAAAAAATAAAAAAAAAAAAAAACGCTTTGTGGCTGAAAAATCGCAATATTTTCATCGACCAGGAAGGTTTTTGTCACCTCCTATTTTTCTTATATACCTTTGATGTTTACCATAGGGCTTTATAGGATATAAAAATCTGAATCTTTTTCATATAAGAAAAAACTGTCTCTGCAACTGATAAAATTAACCCCTCTTATAAATATTTTTAAAACAATCCACAAAGAAAAATAGTTTTTAAATTATTTAAACGGGGAACCATTTCACTTCGGGAGAGGCCTCCAGAGTGTTCAAAATGTGAAAAAGGATAGAGATGAAAGGTTCGCGGGGAAGACGACTCTGTCGACCATTGAGATTATCCCTGGTCCCCTCTGAAGGACTGATAAGAGTCGCGTTTTCGGAAAACCGTTTAATATTTATTATAGTAATTATGAAAAAGATATATTGAGGTTAATCAGTCCAGGCTTCCAGAAGCCATCAATTATAACAAACTATGGGCAAATGTCCTTGCAAAAATTAGGGGCATGTGAACGACAGATCAGAACGACAGATCCATTATGAAGAAGTTTCATTATTTGGGAATTATACACTACTTGAATTCCTGTAGGCAGGAGATCTCTATAACACAGTAAATTCCAGGCTTTCAGCTATGGAGTTTGTAGTTGAAGGAGTTTAAAGTTTATAGGAATTTCCTTCAAAATTAGGTGGAGATGGTTCACCCATTTGTTCTAATTTTAAACTTCATCAAACTCCCTTTTTGGCATTCCTTTTTTAACCGACCCCAATCCACCGGAAATTCTTCTGCCGACTTATAGTAATCAGTTTATGAGTTTCTCTATTTTAGAATTTGGATATAACCTCAATGACATGGCAGATTATATCAACTATATATACAAAAATTGATAAACCTTGTTAATTAAAGTTTCCACATAAACACTAACACTGATTTGTGATTTCAAATCATAACTTTATTATGCACCACCCTCAGATCAATCCACTTACATCACAACACATTTTCCAGTCCTTCCAATGTTATGTAATTTTTTTTTTTTTTTTTTTTTTAATTTTTTATTTTTTTTTTTGTCATACCAATATTCTGTGATGATTTATTAATTTTGCAATTTTATAGTTTTGTAATATTAGATCACGAGATCAGGGGGGGACATCCAGTATGTGGGAATAATTGAAATCCCTCACTGTATTTATTGGCACTTTTCTCCAGGCAACCAGTACAAACTATTCCACCCATCCCTTCACGTCCAAACCCAACCACACCCCCCCCCCCCTTTAGTTTTACTCACCTGTACAATTCACTATTTTTGCAACGGTTTTTTTCACTTTTCCTTCATGGTTACCGTTTTATTCATTTCTTTTGAAATTAATATATATGTATATAGGGAATAGAGATTAAAAAGAAGGAACCCCATTGGGGTTCGCAAAAAAAAAAAATTAATAACGCAAAAAGTAACAAACATCTTTGTTTTTTGAGAACAATAACAACAGGAATATATCTCTCCTTGGATTATACATCCGCCCCATAATGGAGGCCAGCACGAAAAACCTTCTCGATACCTTTTTTTTTACCTTTTTTTATTCACAACACTCAACCTGGTCAATTTTTCAGAGTACCCGGCCGGTCTCCCCGCCCATCTCATGTAAGGTACGTATCCCTAATCCCGCCCGTCACCACACGGCCTTGCGGCACGAGTGCGGTGGGGGCCCGCCCCTGATCCGGACAAACCTTTTCTCCGATCACGTGTCCTTCAAGTGACGTCCCACCGCACAATGATTCGGTTCACGTGTGGGGGGTTGGGCTTCGGGGAGGGGGGTGGCGGACACCTGCCGCAGTACGTGCGCTCAGAGTCCGTCCGGGGCTTTTTTTTAGAAAATATATTACAGTGTGTTTTGAGAGATTCTCCTTGCTATTGGCTGGATATTAGTTAGATTGAAAACTTCTGTGCAAGCTAGAAGTAACCACACCCCCCAGACGGAAAGGCTTACAATCGGGGAGGTGTAGAGAAGAATTTGAATAGAAGAGGGAGGCGGGGGAATAGTTTGTGGCAGAACGGGGAAGGTGTCATGAATTGGCGAAAAAGGTTATATGCTTCCAGTTTAGGGGGATTTTGCACATATGCAGTGAGCACTTTTATATTACCTATAGGGAACCTTGGTACAATTAAAGTTGTATGGCAAGCACTTTATTTGCATTATTTGCACCAGTAAACCCACCATGGCGTTTTATATATTAAAAAATTGCAATTTATGCATTTGAAAATTCGTATATGTAATGTGATCCATATGACTACGTACCCACCTTTCAATTCCCGTTACCACCATGTTTTTTAAAACATTTCTATGTGTAGCCCCCATATTGACCCAACATGCTCTTCTTCTTGTCGAACTGTTTATATGTTACATGTGATTATTTGTTTTTACTGAATATTGCCAATTTAAAATTAAATGTATTTTTTGACATTGGCTTAATGTTCGTGTTTGTAGGTGTCTCTCATTTGATACCTGTTTGTTAAAATTTTATACAATTTGTTCTGCCCACAAATTCAAATAAAAGGAAAAGAGCCGTAGCTGTGTGAGCATTACCAACCAGAGTAACCCAACATCCAACACCCAGAAACCCAGCATCCAACCACGTGCTCTGTCTGAGTTATTAAATTCTGGTTTGGTTTAGCACTTTCTGTTGTTAGTGCTATATTGATCAATTAAAGGGATATTGTCAGACTCGCCGGGGCGAACTTATATCATACGAATAAGGGGCCTTTTTTCCCTTGTAACACCTTCACGGCTCCGTGAACGGATATATCGCCACGGAGGATGTTGATGAAGGTTGTATGAAGGAAAGGCTCACGGTGGGCACTGAGGCCCTTCTCAATACAGAGAGGCTTTGCTGGCATTTATCGCAAGCAAAAAAGACACATCGCTATCACCCGCGGTACGGGGGCTTTGCACCCCCGATCGGAGGGGCGCAGGTTTGTTTAACCCCTTTTCTTTTGCCGCCGGGCAAAGTCGAAGGCCGGCGGGCACTTTAAATTTGGAGGAGGGCACGTGGGCGCGCCACGCACCAAAATCTTACCTTCCCGATAGAAACTCCACCGAAACGTCACGCGGGGGCGGCGGATCGGTTGCCATGGGAGCATCGGGTCTCTTTTGGACCCAGGAGGATTGCATGGGGCCTTCTGCCTTATTGGCATTACAATGAGCCCTGTGGTTCATTGTAAATGTATTAGTGAGGCAGAAAAGAAAGAAAGGGCCCATATACTGCGAATAAAGCAGTTATTTGCAGTTATATAGCAGGGACGCGGGCGCGATGCAGACCATCTAGGGGGTTAAATGTACCCTACAGAGAGGGTCTAAGAAAAAAGACTGGGGGTCTTCGAAACAAAGAAAACAAAACAAAAAAAAATCGAAACAACAATATAAAAAAAAAAAAAAAACAAACACAAAATAAAACGAAAATTAAAAAAACAAAAAAAACAAAAAAAAAACAAAAAAAAGAAAAAAAAAAAAAAAAAAAAGTTTTAACAAAAATTGAGTAAAAAAAATAAATTAAATTTAATTAAAAATAAATTTAAAAGTTGCAAATCACCCCCCTTCCCTTGAACTGCTATAAAAATATATAAATAGTAAAAAATCACCAGACACAATTAGGATTCGCCGCGTTGCCCAAAAAATGGCCTCCCCGATCTATCAAAATATTAAAAAAAAAACGGGTTGTTATGACGGCGGTGACCTCCGGAACGGCAAATGGCGGCCCAAAGGTCCAAAAACGGCGACTTTTTACACCGTTGATGATGGGGGACATAGAATATAAAAAAAAATGGTTTAAATTAGTAAAAATGATTCAAAAGTCGAACAGACCTCAAAACGGTAGGCAATGAGAAAACATTGGAGCATTTCGCAAAAATATGACACCTCAACACAGCTTCCATGCGACCCAAAGTAGTTATTGAAAAAAGTTAATTGTCGCGCAGATGAGGGAAAAAATTTTTTTTTTTTGTTCTTTTTGTAAAACATGCGCTTTTAATTTTTGAAAAAATGTTATTTTTTTTTATTGTTTAAATTTATTTAAATGTAAAAAACCGAAATATTTTTAAACAACCTATATATATTTCCCGCACTATTCACCGCGATTTGCACCGAACCAGACAAAACCTAAGGATAAACAACACTCAGTGATAATATAGGACGGAGGTGTGTTATTTGGGAGCGCAGGAGGTGGAAAAAGGGTCGTAAAAAAAACATGAGCCCCACAAGGAAGCATGAACCCAAAACAATGCAGTAGTTTTTTTAGTTTAGTTTTTTTTCAATTTTTCCACATTTTCGGATTTTTTTTTTGCGGCTTTTTCCCAATACATGGGAACATGGAATAATACAATAACTAAATAACATCATGGGGAAAAGTAAAAATTGTTACGACACCCAAAAAAATAAATAAAGGCCCTTCATCACCTAAGAAAGGGCTCTCCGGGAAACAGGCCGACAATAAAAAAAAACACCCAAAAAAAAATAAAACAAAAAAACACATAATAAAAAAACTAAATCCATAATACTTAAAAACAAAAAAAAATAAAAAAAATAAACAATTTAAACACAAAAAAAAAAATAAAAATAAAAACCAAAAAAAAACAAAAAAAAAACAAAAACAAAAAATGGAATAAAAAATCAATACATGAAATAAAAAAAACTACAAAAAACTTACATAAATAAAAAAAAAAAAATAAAAAAAAAAAAAATAAAAAAAAAAAAAAATCAAAAAAAAAACAAAAAAAAAAAAAAAAAATAAAAACAAAAAAAAAAAAAAAAAAAAAAAAAATTGAAAAAAAAAAAAAAGTTATGGATTTTTGAAGGATGCGACCCGAGACGAGTGAAATTAGAAATAAGAGACAATTAGCGAAAAAAAAATACCCTGCGGTCCTTAAGGGGTTGTTTCGTTAAGGTGAGAAGTGGATTTAAGAAGTTTCTGCAGCTTTTGTAATTTCATTTAGCCTTTTAAAGGAGCAATGAAGAGATGGGCCGCCACCCCACCGGGTGGCGGGGAGGGATAAAAATGCAGCAAAAATCCTTTTCAGATTGGCTTGGTGACCTTGATTTAATTGTATTTGCCAATCCACGGCAATACAATTTAGCAGGAGGAGGCAATGCACTCCCTCCTGTTTGCCAGTCAGGATGGGGCTGTTGCTAGGGCTCCAGAATATACATTTAAAACTGACCCTTCATAAACACTCAAAATTATGTATAATGCAAAATGAGCCTGGGGGCGTTGCCACCAAGTGGCTGCTTGCACAGAGCCACAGTGAATATTGAAAAGTTTGGATAAACTGAACAAACAATTGGCGGAAAAAATATACCATTCTACAGGGGACATATAGATACATTATTGAGCACCACAGAACCCTATCGAGGCACTGAGGGCCCCCAAGGAAGAAAGAAAAGTGCAAAAAAAAAGGATACTGGGGTACACCCCATTCTATGGTTTATTATGAGGAGCTCCTGAAGAGGCTGCGGGGGGGCTGATTGAAGATGATTCTATTAATATAAATAGATAGATAATATAATATTGAAATGGATTTAATAAAAATAAATAATGAATAGTAAATGATAGTGGTAGGAATAAAAGAAAAATAAGAAGGAATGTATTAAATAAACGTATGTAAAGAAGAGACAAAGACTATTAAGTAAACAATTTTGAAAATGGTAACAAACACAAAATATTAAGAATAATAATATTTGATGTGAAAACAAATCAGAAACACTATAATAAAAGATTTAATTAATAACAAATTTAATAAAAATTAAAATGAGATATAAATATTATTCATAAAAAAAAATAACAGGAATGATTAAATTAGATTATAAAAAAACAATCTATTAAATTCAAAGTGGAAGCCTGGACCAGGAACTTTCTAACATCAGCCCCCAGGGAAACACAGGGGGCAGTAATTATGGGTTTATTTTTATTATTAATTTTTTTAATTTTTTTTAATTAGGCTGGGTCAAGGGCTTCTGATTGATTAGTTTCATAAAAAAACTAATCCCTCGAGCTCCTCCTAAGGCTTGAGAAATGGAAAAGGGGGGGGCCGGAAAAGAAAGAAAAAATAACAAAACGCGCCGACAAGAACGACACACAGAAAACACAAAATAAAAAAAAATAAAAACAAAACAGAAAAAAAAAACAAAAAAAAAAAACAAATAAAAAAAAAAAAACCCCCCCAAAAAAACCCAAACCCAAAAACATAAAAAAAAAAAAAAACCCCCCCCCCCCCCCCCCCAAAAAAAAAAAAATAAATAAAAAAAAAAAAAAAAGAAGAAAAAAAAATAAAAAAAGGATAAAACCCCACCACCCCAAAAAACACAAGAAAAATAAATAAAAATCCCGCCAAAATAACAAAAAAAAACACAAAAACAAAAAAAAAAAAAAAACAAAAAAAAAAAGAAAAAAGACAAAAAAAAAAATAAAAAAAACAACATAAACAAAAAAAAAAAAAAAAAAAAAAAAAAAAAAAAAAAAAACACAACACACAAAAATAAAAACAAACCCCCCCCCAACTGTAAACACAAGGACGCTGATGTGATGATTCTCTTGGGATCTGTAATACCATACCGCTTGCCACCATATTATAATTAACTTCCTGGCGATAAAAACGTCATGTCCAATGCTACCAAAGGAAAAAGAAAAAAAGGGGGAGAAGGGGGTGGGAGAAGAAGAGAGAAAGAAAACTATCATGATAAGTAATAAGAAAATATCTAAAACTCAAGATTTCTACGTATTTGTACAAGATGATACAAAGGCATATATATGTATATTCCTTTACATAATGCATAACACTGCCCCCTATGTATAAGATTATAAACTACTATTAATACTGCCACATTATGTATAAAGAATTATAACTACTATAAATTACTGCCCCTATGTACAGGAAATATATACTAAATATAATTACTGCCCCTAAACAATTGTACAGAATAATAACACTACTATAATACTGCCCCTATGTATTACAAGCAGAAAATTATAAACTACTATATAATGTCCCCAATGTACAAGAAATATAAAACTACTTTATAATATGCCCCCTATGTACACGAATTATAACTACTTATACTTACACTTGCCCCATATGTACAGGAATATAACGTACTATATAATTAACTAACCCCCTCCTATGTACAAGAATATAACTACTATAATACTGGCCCCTATGTACAAGAATATAACGTTACTATTAAATACTTGCCCCCTATGTACCAGGATTATAACTACTATAATACGCCTCCTATGTACAAGAATATATAAACTACTATAATTTACTGCCCCCTATGTTCAAGAATATAACTATATAATACTGCCCCCTATGTATTAAGAAGCTTATAACTACTATAATAACTTGCCCCTAACGTACAAAAAGAATTAATTACTAATACTTGTTCCCCCTATGTACAGGAATATTACTACTATAATAAACTGCCCCCCCTATGTACCCGGAGGAATATTAATATAACTAATTTAAAATAACTGCCCCCTCCCTATGTACAAAGAATATAACTACTATTAATACTGTCTCCTATGTAACAGGAATATAAAACTACTATAAACTACTGCCCCCTATGTACAATGAATATAAACACTATAATACTGCCCCCTATGTACAAGAATATAACTTACTATAAATACTGCCCCCTCCTATGTACAGGGAATTTATAACTACTTAAAAAAATACTGCCCCCTATGACAAAGAATATAACTACTATAATACTTCCCCCTATGCCTAACCTCCCCAACTTTTGTGGAGGAGGGATAATGAAAGAACGAAGGACAGGCAGGAAAAAACTCTAGATTTGCGGGGACCTTCGAGAGAAGTGTTTACGGATGAGACGAGGAGTGTGACGATTTTTTTTTTTTTTTCGGCGATTTTTTTTTTACCCAACAGGAAGGCCACACCCTAGCCACGCCCCCCCTCTAAACCCACAAAACCCCCTGGCCACCGCACTGCTCCCAATACCTTCAACGGCATCCACTGGCACCAATGTATAATTTATGTATATTATTTTGGGGGGGGCATTATTTCCACCTCCCACTCCCCCTAGACAACGAAGCATTGCCCCCTCCTAGAGGGACAACGAGCATTGCCCTCCTCTAGACAACGAAGCAGTACCTCCTCCTAAGACAACGAGGCATGTCCCCCCCAGGGACCAAAGGGCATTGTCCGCCCCCCAGGACCAACGAGGCATTGCCCCCCCCCCTCTCTAGACAAACGAAGGCATGGTTCCCCCCCAGAACAACGAGGCATGGCCCCCCCCATGACCAACGGGCATGTCCGCCCCCAAGACAACGAGGGGCATGCCCCCAAATACGGAAAAAAGAGAATTGACAGAATTGTAACCACAAATCAAAACCAGACCAAAGAGTGGCAAGCATGCCCCCCCCCTAGACGGGGCGACCAACAAAGCATGCCCCCCCTCTTATGGGACAACGAAGCCATGTCCCCTAGACAAACGAGGAGGGCCCATGGCCACCCCCCTAGACAACGGAAACGAGGGCAATGTTGTACACCCCCCTACCCTCTAGGGACAAACGAGGCATTGTACCCCCACATTAGACAACGAGAATGTTACCCCCACAGAGACCACGCAAGAAATGTACACCACCTTTCTAGACAACGAGGCAGTGTTACCCCCCCCACCCTAGACCAACGAGGGAAAGGTCCCCCACCTAGACAACGGAGGCATTGTTCCTCCCTGTGGGGGACCTGAGCTTGGGCAACCCTTTTTGGTGTCTTGTGTTGTGTTATTTTGTTTCCAGGACGTGCCTGATCGACTTGGTGACAAGCTTCCGATCGAAGGCATAGGATTACATTCTGCGGAATACCGCCATACACTCACATGTGATCTATGTATCATACCGCCATACACTCACATGTGATCTATATATGATACCGCCATACATGATCTATGTATGCTTACCGCCATACACTCACATGTGATCTATGTATCATACCACCATACACCCACATGTGATCTATGTATCATACTGCCATACACTCACATGTGATCTATCACATGTGATCTATATATTACACTGCAATATACTTAAATGGGATCGGTGTATCATAACACCATACACTCACATGGTATCTATGTATGAAACAGCCATATACTCACATTGGATGTGTATCATACTACCATACACTCCCATGGGATTTATGTATCTTACTGCCATATGCTCACATGTGATCTATATATCATACTGCCATATACTTACATGTGATGTATATATATATATATACATACATACATACATACATACATACCACCATATACTCACATTCAATGTGGGAAATTTATCAGAAGTGTCTGAGGTAAAACTGTACGGCCCATGGAAACCAAAGCTGCTCTGCTCTCAAACACTTCTGATAAAACTCCGCTGCGGCGAGTATATATCGTTATGATATATAGTTCCCATGGGGGAGATTTATCAGAACTATATATCATAACGATATATACTCGCCGCGGCACAGTTTTATCAGAAGTGTTTGAGAGCAAAACTGTTCTAGTTCCTCGTGGCAACCAATCAGAGCTCAGTTTTTATTTTATAAGCTGCTATGTGAAAATGAAAGCTGAGCTGTGATTGGTTTCCATGGGCAACTAGAACAGTTTTACCTCAGAAACTTGATGATAAATCTCCCCCTGTACATCTTTATTTCCTGTGACCAGTATGATTAACCTTCGCAGTGCTGCATAACTCTAGTGTATACCAATGATGAGAGTATTCTCTCAGATTACATAACTACAACAATCGCCATCTGATACTCATGTATGGTTGGATCTCACTGAGGACAGACATAGATAGCGCTCTTATAGGCACTTACCTTGAGGGAATGCATTGGGCTGTACAATATACAGGAATCCTTGTACTAAGTGAAACAACAGCCCTATAGGTCCTGGCTCATGGTAGGCGTTGGTGTCGTAGCTTCCAGTGGGTACATATCCAAAATCCAATGGTTCGCTGTGGTAGGGAAGGGGTTTTTCAGAAAGAGTACTTCCACAGAGCAGCATCAAAAGTATATAAAGATTAAGAGCCATTGGTGTCACAACGGCATCGGCCTTGGAGGTGTTGGGTTTAGATTGTAGTAGCGTCTGGATTGTAGGTTGTGCAGAGCGGCCGATGTCCTCAGTCCTGCGTCTGGTCTGAGCGTCTGATCACTTGGAGGTAGGAAGGGATTTAGCAGATAGGATCTTACAGGTCACTGCTGGGAAGAAGACAAACACAACGTATTAACATCTATAGATTAACGCAGGAGCTGCCTTCCAGGATAATACAGCCAAGAAAATACTGACATACGAAGGTTGTTTCTTGTATTACATGGAGATTATCTATAATTTCCTATCGTTTACCCTGTCACCAGATAAGCAGAACCTAATATTGTGCCATGTTAACTATTACACATTCATTGTATACCTACATTCAAGTGTATTCATTGAATATTGTGAATATTGCAATTTCAATATCGGACAGCAGGTGTCAGCAAAAAAATAAATAAATAAATAACAGTATTACTTTACAGCTTGCTGCAAACCAGACTAAGTGTGCTGTCACATGGTGCATTCTTGGTCTGTTTTTTGGTGCGTTTTTTGAACGAACTGAAAACGCATGGGTGTTTGCATTTTTACCATGCGTTTGGCCCGTTTGAATCAGTTTTTCTTCTTTTCTGGAAGTGTAAGCAGCTGTGAAGATGTTAATACAGCTGCTTACACTTACAGAAATGAAGAAAAACAGATTCAAACGGGCCAAACGCATGGTAAAAATGCAAACACCCATGCGTTTTCAGTTCGTTCAAAAAACGCACCAAAAAACAGACCAAGAATGCACCATGTGACAGCACACTTAGTCTGGTTTGCAGCAAGCTGTAAAGTAATACTGTTATTTATTTATTTATTTTTTTGCTGACACCTGCTGTCCGATATTGAAATTGCAATATTCACAATATTCAATGAATACACTTGAATGTAGGTATACAATGAATGTGTAATAGTTAACATGGCACAATATTAGGTTCTGCTTATCTGGTGACAGGGTAAACGATAGGAAATTATAGATAATCTCCATGTAATACAAGAAACAACCTTCGTATGTCAGTATTTTCTTGGCTGTATTATCCTGGAAGGCAGCTCCTGCGTTAATCTATAGATGTTAATACGTTGTGTTTGTCTTCTTCCCAGCAGTGACCTGTAAGATCCTATCTGCTAAATCCCTTCCTACCTCCAAGTGATCAGACGCTCAGACCAGACGCAGGACTGAGGACATCGGCCGCTCTGCACAACCTACAATCCAGACGCTACTACAATCTAAACCCAACACCTCCAAGGCCGATGCCGTTGTGACACCAATGGCTCTTAATCTTTATATACTTTTGATGCTGCTCTGTGGAAGTACTCTTTCTGAAAAACCCCTTCCCTACCACAGCGAACCATTGGATTTTGGATATGTACCCACTGGAAGCTACGACACCAACGCCTACCATGAGCCAGGACCTATAGGGCTGTTGTTTCACTTAGTACAAGGATTCCTGTATATTGTACAGCCCAATGCATTCCCTCAAGGTAAGTGCCTATAAGAGCGCTATCTATGTCTGTCCTCAGTGAGATCCAACCATACATGAGTATCAGATGGCGATTGTTGTAGTTATGTAATCTGAGAGAATACTCTCATCATTGGTATACACTAGAGTTATGCAGCACTGCGAAGGTTAATCATACTGGTCACAGGAAATAAAGATGTACAGGGGGAGATTTATCATCAAGTTTCTGAGGTAAAACTGTTCTAGTTGCCCATGGAAACCAATCACAGCTCAGCTTTCATTTTCACATAGCAGCTTATAAAATAAAAACTGAGCTCTGATTGGTTGCCACGAGGAACTAGAACAGTTTTGCTCTCAAACACTTCTGATAAAACTGTGCCGCGGCGAGTATATATCGTTATGATATATAGTTCTGATAAATCTCCCCCATGGGAACTATATATCATAACGATATATACTCGCCGCAGCGGAGTTTTATCAGAAGTGTTTGAGAGCAGAGCAGCTTTGGTTTCCATGGGCCGTACAGTTTTACCTCAGACACTTCTGATAAATTTCCCACATTGAATGTGAGTATATGGTGGTATGTATGTATGTATGTATGTATGTATATATATATATATACATCACATGTAAGTATATGGCAGTATGATATATAGATCACATGTGAGCATATGGCAGTAAGATACATAAATCCCATGGGAGTGTATGGTAGTATGATACACATCCAATGTGAGTATATGGCTGTTTCATACATAGATACCATGTGAGTGTATGGTGTTATGATACACCGATCCCATTTAAGTATATTGCAGTGTAATATATAGATCACATGTGAAATACAGCTGCTTACACTTACAGAAATGAAGAAAAACAGATTCAAACCTGCCAAATGCATAGTAACATGCCAAAACACATGCACAAATTTAAAAATGCACCAAGAACGAACCAGCAACGCACCGCCTGACTGCACCATAAGGGTAGTTTCATGACTTGTTTACATTGTAGGGATACTTCGTGTGGATTCCCCATGTGTCCTCACAACCGATGGCTAGGACATATCTCACCGTATGCTCATACTGTCTTACACATCATCCTGTTCCTCCCCCCTGAAAGCGAGAGGAGTGAACATTGGCAGCAGCCAGTGATTGAGGTAACTGTCCTTATATGGTTAGTTATATCACTTGGGACCTCCCAGTGGATATGCTCAGTGGAGGCCTGGGGTGGATGCAATACAATTGCATCAGTCACCTGTAGGCTATTATACCCACCGCTGAGCTTATATATTACTTGGCAGAAGAATGGAAAAACTGAGCTTGCTGCGTTTTTCCATCCATTGCCTCTTACTGGTTGTGATATATACTGGTTGACGGCGGGTCCTGGGTTCAAGTCCCATCCAGGTCAACATCTGCAAAGAGTTTGTATGTTCTCTCCGTGTTTGTGTGGGTTTCCTCCCGGGTCCTCCGGTTTCCTCCCACACTCCAAAACATACTAGTCGGCTGATTAGATTGTGAGCCCCATTGGGGACAGGGACTGATTTGGCAAACTCTGTGCAGCGCTGCGTAATATGTGTGCGCTATATAAATAAAGGAATTATTAATATTAATCTCTTCTACCTGCCAGTATATGTCTATGGGTACACTCAGCATACTACACACGAAGGTAGCCTTTATAGGAAAACTAATGAAAAAGTGAATGTGAAACAAAACTTTACTGATGTTATAAGCAATTATACGTATTGTAAAAAATAGTAATGAAATATAAATATTTATGGAAAAGTGGAGTAGTAGACCAAAGCAACAAATCAGATTACAGACCCATTGGAGAAGGTTATGATGGGCAACTGCTCCGTTTTTTAGCCTTGAGAGAAGAGGGTGGAAAGGGAGCAGTGCAGGGAAAAGGCACTTTCTACATTGCTAGTATGGTATAGGGTGCAGATACTATCAGAAGGGGGCCCCACACCAGTACTATGCCTGATAATGAAATTCCAATAATAATTTACTTTGATTGAGGGTTCTGGAGCAAAATCTCTAAAGTCTGTAAAGTCCATTTGTTTTGGTATAAAAACCGGAAAAAAAAACGCTGAAAATCGCATATTCATCAACAGAAGGTTTTTGTCTACCCTATGTCTATATCCTTGATGTTACATAGGGCATATAGATAAATCTGAATCTTTCATATAAGAACTGTCTCTGCACTGATAAATTTAACCCTCTTATTAATTAAAAATCCACAAGAAATAGTGAAATGGGACATTTCACTTCGGAGGCTCCAGAGGTCAACTGTGAAATAGGATAAGAGATGAAAGGTTGGGAAGCCGACTCTGTCGACATGAGATTATCCTGTCCCTGGAGACTGAAGTCGCTTTTTCTGGAACAGTTTATAATATAGTAATATATGGAAAGATATATTGAGGTTATCAGTCCAGCTTCCAGAACGTTGTCATATACCAAATGGGCAATGTGCCAAAATAGGGCATGTGAACGACAGATCAGAACGACAGATCCATTTATGAGAAGTTTCATATTTGGGAATTATACTACTACTTGAATCCTGTAGGCGGGAGCTAAACAGTAAATTACAGGCTTCAGCTTGGGAGTTTATAGAATTTCCTTCAAATATAGGTGGAATGTTCACCCATTGTTCTTAATTTTAACCTTCATCAACTTTTTTTTGGCATCCTTTAACCGACCCCAATCCACCGATTCCGGCACAGTTTGGCTATGTGCACACGAACATGGGCCAGAAACTGGGGGAAGCTTGTGGCCCATTGCAGATGGGAGGGGTGAGCGCTCATCGCCCCCCTCCTATCTCCATATAGAGCGTGAAGACCACTGTGTGCGCGCACCACGACCGTGTATAATGCAAGTCAATGGTTGCCATGAGCTGCCCGCAGTTTGTGCAGCCAGTTCACAGCCACCAGAAATGGTCGTTTACATGAGGCCTACCATCATTCCTCATCAATCACCATCATTCGTTCCTGGACCAATTGAGCTCATCTTGACCACCCACTTGACAGTAGAGGGGCCAATTAGCTTATTCAAAACCATAGGAACTGTTTGCTCAGAAATAATGGGGTCTAGAGAAAAAAAAGGTATAACTGTGCCAAAATCAGTGGAGCAGCCCCATAAAAAAGATGTTGAAGGTAGTGGAAGATCCTTGAAGGGATATTAGATCATACATTCCAGGGATGTAACTGTAGAGGTCCGCCGGAAGGGTCCCTTACAAACCCTTATACTTCAGATATTCTTAAAGATGAAGGTAAAGTATGGACTGTGAGCTTCTTCTATACCAGACTGCATCTAACCAGCTACCTCAGACATTGGCAGATAGGACCACTACCCCAGCCTGTTAACATTGCTGCATTGAAGTCTTGGAATAAGAGACTAAGTTTGATACTCTTTGTTTTGTCTCCACGTGTGATCCCTGGCTGCCCCTAACATCATGGGACTCCCCTCTACCATTCAACGGGAGTGCCTCAGGATGAAACCTTCCATCATATTGCGGCCTCCTCCTCCTGTTGTAATCCACTTACTGGAACTGCCCTGTGTGTGGACGTGGCTCCAGGTTCCACCTGGACCAAGAGACCATGACAAGTCTAGTGCTAGGCTGCACTAAAGCCAGTCACTCAGGTATCGGGGGAATCCAGCTGCCCCCAAGCCATTAGGTCAGCCCCCGGTCTGGTGATGTTGCATATCTCCTTGGCATCGCTGAGAGCGGATTTAACCATTGATGATCAGTGTTTTTCCTACTTCTATTATACCTGCGGATGGTCCTCCATGATCACATATGATATTCTAGCCACATGCGCTCTGGATTGGCACAGTCCTTCTGATATCTCGCTGACACCCACACAACGCGAGCTGTAAGACATTCTGGTGGCCTGCGCACACAATATATTCCTCTAAAAGCGTCTTCAAAGTGAAGATTACAGACAGGAATCCTCTCAGCCGTCTCCCACACGATGCACATTATGAAGACCTCCTGTCACATTCACCTCAGTCAACGCATGACATTCCCAAGTCTTCATACCTTGGCGGGAAAAATGCTGAGTTGATGGCACGGGGGTTAAGCACTTTGTTACCAGCCGCTGATCGTTAGCAATCACTGATTTTAATTACAGACATTAATTGTTAATGAATTTGAATAAGCGGAGAGCGAGGAACAGAGGTAAAGAGCTGACACAGGCAAGAAAACTGCAGGAGATGCTTAGACGTCTTCACGATTGTGGCCCACAACATCGATCCATTGGCAAGATCTACAGTGCAAGTGCTACAAAAGCCCTTAAAGGGGATGTGACAATGTTACTCCCTTACAAAACGGATAGGATATAACAATCTGATTTGTCGGGTCCCACTCCTGATGAAAATGTGGGGTCCCTTTTAGCGAAGAGCCAAGCTGGGACATCACACAGGTGGATGCTTAGCACAGTGCAGCTGTGATGTCTCCTGGGTCTCAGCAGGTGGAACTTACCTCAGTACCTCAGCCTCTCGTCATATGCTGCAGCCCCCACAGAGCTATTTGTAGACTGAGCTAATGAGGAGGAGGGTAGAGGCTGGTAGCTCTGCACTCATATACTGTATAATATATACTGTACTAGGAGAGCAGGAGGGTATGTCAGAGTCATTGCTGTGCAACAGACTTATACATGAATATTTAACATAAAACAATATATATATATATATGTGTATAAAAAATCTACTCCGCTCCTCCTGCTCTATAACATGCTGCCTGCAGATAGGACACTATGTACAATCTGTTCAGTTCATCCTGCTCTATTACGTGCTACCTGCAGAAAAGACACAATGTACAATCTGGTAATCTGCTCAGCTTCTCCTCCTCTGCAACATGCTGCCTGCAGATAGGACACTATGTACAATCTGCTCAGCTCCTCCTGCTCTATAACATGCTGCCTGCAGATAGGCACCAACTAGTACATGGTGCTCAGCCTCCTCCTGCTCTTATAACATTGCTGCCTGCAGAAAGAACTATGTACAATTGCTCAGTTTCCTCCGCTTCTATAAACATGCTTGCCTGCAGATAGGACACTTATGTACAACCTGCTCAGGACTCCTCCTGGCTCTATAACATTTGCTGCTGCGATAGGACACTAATGTAACCTGCTTCAGCTCCTCCTTGCTCGAATAACATGCTTGGCCTGCAGAAAGACACTATGTACAACCTTGCTCAGCTCCTCCTTGCCTCTATTATTAACATACTGCCTGCAGAATAGGACCCACTATGTACAACCTGATCAGCTCCCTGCTTATAACATCTGCGGCAGATTAGGGACACTAATGTACAATCTGCTCAGGCTCATTCCTGCTCTATAACTGCTGCCTGCAAGATAGTACCCTATATACAATTTTCTGCCTCAGCTCCTCTGCTCAAAACATTCTGCATGCCATTATTAAGACATTGTGGGCACATTTAACTAAGCTCATGCACCAGTTTTCTTGTTTGGCACGTTCTTTCTAGTGTCGTAAAAAACTACTGCACAGGTATGTAAGGGAATGGTTCCAGGGGGACCACAACTGTGTCATACACGATATTTTTCCTTTGGTGTGCGCTTTGCTGCACTATTCTTCATTGACGACCACAATTTTTTCTGCACTACTAAGGGGGAGATGTTCGAGTGCTCATTTGGGGGGACGTGCGCCACATTTATCATGCAAGTAATATGTCGCATACCCTATGTTAAAAGGTACACAAAAAAAAAAAAGGTGGGCACTCTTTCGAGTGGCGTGTTTACAAAATGCATTGTTAAAAAGCGATGATAAACACCATGGGGATGTAAATAGTTTAAAAAAAATGTAAAATAGTTAAGTTAATTTAGGCAAATTCACACTCCTCCTCAGCCAGCTGTGTATATGATTTTAAACGCAATTACAATGAATGAAAAACCAACAAAGTGCAACGTGGAAAACTCGTACTGAGGTGTGCGATTCACACCCATTACCACTAGCGCTGTGTTGTTTCAAAAAACTCATGCACCGCGTTTTTTTTAACGGGAACTGCTTTAAAAAAACGGTACCAAAAACTGGTCCAAAAAACGCCATGTGGGCATCACCATGAGTGGTTGGTGGACACACCGTGGGGCGTTTTAGCCGTTTTTGGGCCGTTTTTTTTTCTTAGTTAGTGCGTTTTCAGATTCGGGACAAAAAAAAAAAAAACAAAAACAATGCGTTTTTGACCAGTTTGAATTTAGAAATTGGTCAAAAAACCTGTTAAATTAAAAACTGCATATGCACCGAGTACGATTATACGATTCTGAAAATGCACTTACTAAAAACAGACCAAAAATGGCCTATAAACCTAAAAAACCGCCAAGTGTGGTCACCACCATAAAAAGTAGTTTCCCCTAAACTATTTCATCAAAGTCACAAACTTGAGGCGCGTTCACACGTTGCGTTGACCTGCGTTTTCATTGGCGTTGAAAACACATATACAAACAGCTGATCAGAGGTGATTTGCCTAATTACATCACTGGTAAAACGTTTCTGTTTACAAAAAACGCTCGTAAAAACGCGATTGTTAAACGTATGCCGTTAAACATGCGTTTACAAACGTAAACGTAATGTAATTAGGACAAAAATACCTCACATCAGCGTTTGTATATGCGTTTTCAAACGCAAACCAAAACGCAACCAAAAACGCAACGTGTGAAACGCGTACCTCAAGGTACGGTTCACACGTACTGCTAAGGTGCGGCATTACCAATTGGGGGGCAACCGCAGCCTTTTTGTAAAATAAAAAAAGCAGTGCTAGTGCGCTACATGTGACCGTTACCTGAGGGGCGCGTTCACACGTTGCGTTTTCGTTGCATGAAAACGCATATATACAAACGCTTGATGAGGAGGTAATTTGTCTAATTACATTATCCGGTTTAAGGGTTTGTAAATGCATTGTTAACACATACGTTAACAAACACATGTCTTAACACTTTGGTTTAAAGTGTGCGTTGAACATTCATGTTTACAAATGCGTTTGTAAACGAAATGTTTAACTAAACAGTGATTTGTAATTAGGCAATCACCTCATCTCAGCTGTTGTTAATTGTAAGCGTTTTAAAAACGCAATTGAAAACGCAACCAAAGAGCAACTCGTGAACGCGCCTGAAAAGTTGTGGGACTTTGATTTGAAAAAAAAAGTTTTAAAGGGGTTATTCCGGGTTCTAAAAAAATTTTTATGGGCCGCTGGGGGAGGACTAAGTTTAAACATAATAAACCGACGTACCTCCTCCGGCGCCGCCTTATGTTCGCCGGCCGCGGTCCCTTCGATCGGCCCCTGTTGTTTACTGGGGACGGAAGCGCGCACAGGGAAGCTTACGGGTCGCGATGTTGGACGGCTCCTCCCCATCCGTCCCTATCTCTTTCAGCGTGTGGCAGGCGGCCGGAAGCTCCTGGTGCGCCCCCCCCTCCCCCCCCCCCCCCCCCCCCCCCCTTTGTAATGAAAACCGGCACACAGAGGAGAGACGGGCCGCACCAGCGCGGGACATCGGCCAGCACCGGAAGGAGGGTAAGTACATGTTTTATTGTGTTTTGTTTAAATAGCCCTCCCAAGGCCCGGCCCATAAAAAATTTTTTAAAACCCGGGGATATAACCCCTTTAAGGGAAAAACTGCTGTCCATCAGCAAACACCAAAGTGGACACACATCACAAAACAAAAACAGTATTTTATTTTTAAAAACCAAAAGCTCTTTCAGCTCTTCAAACAAAGAGGACAAGAAAGGAGGCTGAAAAGACGGGGGCATTCAAATAAGAAAGAAGGGAAACGAAAATAAAATAGGAGCCATCTTTTTCCAATGTGTCAAGGGAAGGCTAACCAAAACACAAAAAAACACGCAGGGACCGTTGGCTCGTACGATTTCTAGTGGAAACGTGGCCTCAAGGTTGGGTACAACACATCCTCCAGGGAAATTGCCAAATACGTACATTCATTTTATTTAACATGTTAAAAAAAGGCACAACAAAAGTCAATAAACTTTGCTTACAAACCCACAGCAAAAACCGTGGGGAGGTGTTCAATTTAGTTTTGGGATTATATTATCAAGGGCCATCTTTTTATCGGTCCAGATTGTTTTTGAATAACAGGTTTTATCCCTCCCAACCTATCCTGCTATCTGTGAAATTAGCAAAAATACAGAAAAGTGGACAAAACAGAAGAGGCAGGTGGTTTGTCATTTACCTTTATACTTTTGGATCCATTGCCTCTTACGGAAACAAAAAGCCCTTAGAAGATTAGGAAAAAAAAAAATTGGGAAATGAGGTCTCCATAAAATTGGATTATAGGACAAGTATGGTTTGCCAAGTTCTTGTAAAACCAGCGTCGCTAATACACAGCCCCCTCAATATTCTTCTGGGAATTCCCAGTGCACCAGCAGGGGGGTGGTAGATGGCAATTTGGAATCTGCAATTTGTCTTTTCTTAATTGAACGGGCTGGTGATGTGTATAGCTCTTGGCACAGGCAAAGAGTTCTTCAATCAACAGGGATTTAATATAAATACATAATTTTTTTAAAGGGAGACAAACTCATCCAGGGTGTTTCCACTAATGTGTATGGTCCCTCATACAAAGGGGGGGTCCATAGGCTGAACTCTCCACTACAACTTCCCAGCAGATTGGCCTTGTTCCCAGGCATGTGAGTTGTTGCATCCAAGGAGGCTGGGAACAGTAAAATCATTCCCTACCCCTCTGTCTCCCATCCCCAAGTCAAGTTACATCCAAAGCTTGACTGAGGAGGAAATGGATTTTTTAGGAAATGACGAACAAAAGGGCAAAACTACAACAGTGTGGATTATACTTATTAAAAGGCATTTTGCTGGGGGGGTAGAAGTAGTTCCGGAGCCGTCGTGCTTGCAGAAGGAATCCTCCCCGGGTAATAGAAGTGGTTAATCCTCCCTCTAAAATTGCAGCAGGTAGAGCAGTGGGAAAGCATGGTATACTGGGTACAATTGTGAACCCATGAAGTAAGCACAGGTCAATCGCGCTCCAGCCATCCGGAAAAATAATTCCCCACTGTTCCCTCCAGGTCCAAGGAACATCAACATCATTCCGCCGGTGTGACACATAGAAGCTAAAGTTCATTTACGGCACACGGTTGAGGACAGGTAGGTATTGGAACTTACCTGGAAAAGAATGAGCTGGACCCACCCAGCAGGCCCAAAAAAGGTATAGGGCGTCTCCTTCAGCCTTCCAATTTGCATGTGGGGAACAAAGTTTTTGTCTCTATGCGGTGGATGTGCATCTATGGCATTGAGGAGATGCCCCCTGGGGTTCAGTAATGGAAACTTGCCGGGATTCTATGGCTCGCCTGGCCTCTCCTGCAGTCTATCTGCTGCATCCTATTCAAGCGGCTCGCTGGAAGCCACAGCATTCCGCTTCAAATCCAATGGACAATCTTCAGTCGTGAAGCTAGTAAGGGACCACCCCAAACTATTGAATTATTCATTTTTTTTTTCCCCCCCCCCTTAGTTCTCAGGGGGTTCCACATCCCTCCAAAAAAAGCTTAGTCGTCAAACCTCAGGACCGAAAGCTCTTTCGCCCGCTGCAGGCAAGGTGGATATTTTCCATTGTCTTACCTCTCTAATGCAGGGGAAAACATGTTGAAGAGAACTGTCCAGGGCCTGGAGGGGGGTCTCCTATAAGGGAGGGGGACCATGGACAAAGGTTTATGCTACCGTAGCTTCAAATTTATGGTTACATTATGGTAAAATGGCACCTTACAGCAATGAGAGAGGAAAAGAAAGAAACACTTCTGGGAGTACAGCCAAATGCATTGTAATATTACAAAAACGGCATTTTTTGCATTCTTGGCGGGGGCACGCGGTCCTGACGTGTGGCATTCTGACAAACACGGTTGTTTTTGGACGCATCCAAAACGGCCACTGTGAATGCAACCATTACACTTGGCGGTTGACTTCTACTGCATTGGATTTTAAGAAGAGCAATTGCAGGATTTGAAGGATGTCTGGAGTTGGGCGTGTCCAAAGTTATTATAAGTATTAATTTAATCCCATCCAAAACGGGAGATAAGGGGAGTAAGTAATATTGCTGAATGGGGAGATCTGAGCACTGGGGTCCTCAATCAATAATTAGATAATGGGTCACATCCCCCTGACAAGGAACAATTTGTAGGGGGTTGAGACGTTTCCGTCACCCCATTCATGAGGAAAGCTCTTGACTTATCCAGGGGGTGGCAACACGCAGCGTTTTTGAACCGTTTTTGGGCCGTTTTTTTTAAGCACATTTTTGTCCCGTTTTTAAAGGTTAATTTTTAACCACCCATGTGTTTTCAAAAAAACCGGAATGAGTTTTTTGAAAACGGCTGCTTAAAAAAAGGGCTCAAAACGGCAGTTCAAAACGCCACGTGTGCCACCAACCCTTATTATTTGCAGCAAAAAAAAAACACTGCAGGACTGCCAGCATCATGTGCATTTATGTTTAGAGAGAACCATTCCAAGCCCATAAATGACAAACTAATGTTCACTATGGGGGACACAGTGTTTTCTAGATAGATAAAGGCGCCGCAACCAAGCAAAGGGACTCCTAAGTAAGGTGACTATGTGGACTGGTCCCTGACACAGTAATAGTTATTCGGTCCTTCAAATATGGCTGCTGTACAGTCACGCCACTTTTGTAACGTTGTTCTGTTTTTTGCTGATTGTGTTCTGGGATTTGAAAATTTTCTGTGGCGACCTACGAAAATCGAGATTAGAATTACGTACAAGTGGAACGCGGACAAGAAACTTAAACAGTTTGCTGCTGTTTAATTTTTTCATGAAGGTTGTTGTTGAATGTACCTTGTTTTTATGACAAAAGGAAATTGGATATTACCAAAGTTGCACGGAACTGGGTGGCAAAAAATGGTGAGGACTTGGCGTTTGCTAAAACTGTTATTATAAGTGCAGCAAAATGAAGAAAAAAGCTGTGGTAGTGTTTGTCTCGCTGATAGTTAAAGAAAGCGGATTTTATGGTGGGAGATGGCAGGCCGTGGGTTTTTCAAAAGAGTTAATCCGTGTGGTTTTTTGCATTGTGACTGTCCATGATTCTTACAGTTCTGTACTTAGTTGCAGTCACCTGGTTGTGCAAGGGGCATGTCTGGGCAAAAGGGCCCCACCTTGCTGCTTGCTGTAGGGTTGCAAAATAAATTGGATCTAATTGTGTATTTTTTGGGCTTTCACCTATTTTAGCAGTTTGAGGGTTCCTGGTTGGACTGATTTATTATTTATTTTTTATTCTACTGATAGGCATATGATGCTCTGCCGGGTTTCACTCGAAACTACATGTGTTCTTTCTTACAAAAAATCCAGATTATTACCGAAAAATTTCAGGTCACTAAAAAACTGCTGCGGCTTGAAAGGAACTAATTCCCTTCCATCATATCCTTATTTCTGTGCTCCTATATTGCCAGGTAACCTATGTGGACCCCAAAATCTCATCACAGGTGGTGGAAAAAGGGGCGGATGATTATTAAGGGGAAGTGGTCTTTCAGGTGTGTAAATGATAGGTCTTGGGGTCTCTAAACACCACAATGGGAAAAAAAAGAGGGGGAGGCCTTGTAAAAAAAATTAGGGCTCAACAATTTAGAGAGGAAGCGGACCCGGTCCAGGAAAGAAGTAGACAAAAATGGGGAGAAAGTGTCTAGGCCAAAGCTTGCCCCGACACCTTTGGCCTACAGAGACCAGAAGTCAAAGCAGAGCTCCACCACAAGGACTCTGCTCCAGCCACCACCCCTTGAGGCTTTACCAGGCTGCGTGCTAACTTTCTTGAGGACCTGAGATCCAAAACCAGCGACCTCCCTCCAGCTGAAGTTTTGCTTGCTGTTTTTGCTGGTTCCAAATAAAACTTTTTTCCTGTTCCACATGTGCGTATTGCATGGCCACGGTGTCCGCCCGCTTTATTGTTTGGTGCGGTGCTGGGGGGGGACCCAGGGATTGAGCCACATTGAGGGGGCTATGCCTGCCAGTATGGGGTGCTGGGAGGCAACCGGGGGGTCTTGGTCCTGCCATGCTGTGCCTCCAAGCGTGAGGGGTGGAACGCCATGTGATGCCGCACCCGATAGGCGGAGGGACCACTACAATGGAGGTCACGTTGACGTGGGTAGTGTTTATACAAAATTTGTTCCAAACATGTAACTAAGAATCTAAAGTTTGTTATATATGTAGCCTAGCGTCAGTAGATCATTGTGTGAGTGTGGGATAGGATTGTGCCGTCCAGTTCTTTTCTCTCACCCTTATTTGTCCGTTCAATTAAAGAGCTGAAGTTATGGTTCATCAATGCGTGCCTCTGATGACCCTGGATTGGGCTGGTTATACCATCTACGGCGCCCATACCTTCCACATCAGGTATCCTTTTCTCCTCAGGGGAGAAACCTACTTGTCACCCTCTCCCTCACATTTGTTCCTTGCAACACACCAACCTATTGGAGACCCCCGGCCAGGCGTGGCCGGGGGGGCCTCTGCTCCTGATACCAAGGGCCCCGTACTCCCAAACCGTTCCTGTTCTTGACGGGGACAGAACAAGTCACGTTTTTGTGCTCTGTAAGCCGCGTCACAGGCGGGCGCTGGCGAAGGCAAATTTTTCGCGGGCTTCCCCCCCCTCTCACCGGTTTGTCCCGCCTCCTGCTGGGGCGGATACAGGAGGAGGGCTGCTGGGGACAGGAGGGAGGCTAAAGGCTTGGCGGGGGGGACAGGGGGAGGAAGGGTTAACGGCTGCTTGGGGGGGACCAGGAGGAGGAGGCTTGGCTGGGGGGGACCAGGAGGAGGCTGCTGGGGGTGGGGTTACAGGAGGAGGAGGCTTGGGGGCAGGAGGGCTGGAGGCTGCTGGGGAGGACGCCAGGAGGATGCTGCTGGGGGACAGGGGGGCAGGGAGGCTGCTTGGAGGACACACAGGAAGGAGGGCTGACAGGAGGGACAGAGGAGGGCTGCTGGAGGAGGATGGAGGCATGAGCTACAGAAGGAGGATGGAGAACAGGGGGATACAGGGAGGAGGATGGAGTGCAGGAGCTACAAGAGGGAGGGCAGGCAGGACAGGAGGCCACAGGGGAGTGGAGGCTGGAGGCAGAGAGATTATATTATATAAAGGCCACCCAAGATGGAGGCTGGAGGACAAGGAGCTGCAGGACGAGGGAGCGGCGGGATGGAGGGAGGGGGGAGGGGAAAATTCAACAGGAGGAGGCTTGCAAGACTGGAGGCCACAGGAGGGGATGGAGGAAACCAGGATTGCTTACAGAAGGAGGATGGAGGAACAGAAGGCCACAGGAGGAGCGATGGGGAGGACAGGGAGGGAGGCTGGATGATACGGATTTGGATACAGGAGCGATAAATGATAATGAGAAGGGCTTGGGATGGGACAGGAGCCACAGAAATGAGGAGGATAGAGAAACTGGGCCACACCATGTGAGGAGGGTGGGGTGGTTTTTTTATGGGTAGGATAGGAGTTACAGATAGGTTTTTATGTATAAGTTTGGGGGAAGAGATAAAATAAAAAGTGGGGAGAAAAGAAAAAGAAAACCAAATGTAAAGGGGAGGATAAAGATGGAGATTTTTATATGTTGCAGGTTGCATTAGGGTTAGTTTGTAATTATACGGGGCCATGCAAATAATGGATAATCGTGGGTGTTTCTCAGTATGTGTGTGGTACAGGCCCACATTGTCCAGCAAAATAAGGATTTGCAAATATAAGGGCAGGCCTTGGAGGAGAGTTAGAAAAACATACCTTGGTGGATCATCGGCCTGCAAGGGCAAAGGGTACTGGGCCCAACAATTTGGAAAAAGATGAAAAAATATGCGAGTAGATGGGCGCTTGGGTGTTGCAGGCACAGGTGTTGACAATCCCATAGAAAAAAACCTGGAGCAGTTTGTGGTTGTCTGTAGGGACATCTGCCCCCGCCCTCATTGCAATTGGCAGGCTGATATTTTTAAAGGCCCCTACAATGCTAGAGAGGGATTATGGAAAACATGCCCACAATCCCTTTTAATAAAAGGTAAATTGTGGTTATAGCACAGTATCTGATGGGAAAAAACCATGTACAGGGCTCAGGGCTGCGGGAAAGTGGCTGGCATCATGTGTCCTGCCATCAGCTCCGTGTCTGCAGATATTTATAGAACTGTTAGCGGCCTGTCTCTTAGTGTTAGGCCACTTCCGTATTCCAGTCCCTTGTGTCATTTGCCAGGCCTCCCCCTACCCGTATGGGTTCTGACCTTTACCCTTTCATTTTTTTAAAATAATCCCTGGGTGCAGGGGCTTGAAAGGGAAAGAGCAGGGGGCACTCCCTTTCATTTTGTATTCCTATGGGAAAGCCTGGGAGTCCCTCCTCCCTTCAGGCCCTGCACCAAGGTGTTAACAGTCCAATGTGTTACTGGAAGCGTTCCTTTTAAGACATTTTCCCCAAGACAATCCAGAAGCAAGAAACCTGACTATTATACGAAAAGCACCGAACAAAAACAGGGGGTTTCCCTCTAGGGGTTTATACCACATAATGGATCACCTATGTAAATAGTACAGGTCATCAGTATCCGATCAGCGGGGGGTGGGGGCTCAAATGCTTGGGACGTTTGATGCGCTTCTTCTACCCTTCTGCCGCAGTTTCTGTGCAGAGGGATGATGAGATAATTAAGAAAGTTGAGAAATTGTTCTCAGGAGGAAAGTTCAGAGGAGGGAAGATTCCGTTTCTTAATATCTGGGACAATTTTCCCAATAGTTCCATGTAATGTAGGGTTTTGGTTGTTTTGACCTAAGTGACCTCTACAGGTCTGGAGCGCCATTCCCGGCTAATTTACCGCTGTTAGAGGCCGCCCGCTGAGTTTTAATTACATTCTGTTTCTTTTCCTGAAAAATCAACCTCACTTATCGGAGCTGGCGGGGGCAGGAAACACAGGCACAAAAGCACGTACAAAACAAACGCACCAATGAGATTTAGGGAGCCCAATGCAAACTCTCCAAGTCATATGGGGGAAACATTCTTACTGTACTGGATGGCGGCTCCAAATTAACGGAGGCATTTAGCATTGAAACGTAGTTAGTGAAAAAATACCGCGGGAAAAATTGGAGAGACTAAAAAAAAAAGATTTACTTAAAAGGGCCCATATGTTAGGGATTAAGTTCTTTCACACTGGAGATCTAGGTTTTTTTTTTCCTTTAAAGAAAGTTTTAGTAGAGCTTGTTTGCTTGAACTTCTGCTCATTTCTAGGCTTAGGGAGGTCCCAGTGGGCTGGGTCCTTATTAGTGACAAATCTATATGCACAGGCTACACCAGGAAGGAAGGGAGGAGATCTTTCTATGCATGTTGTATGTACGATTACTCCTACTGATCTGTACAAAAATACCCACATTCAGTGTTCAAGATTTATTTAAAATGTCATTTATAGGAATACGCCCCCAATGTCCACAACATACAATTCGTTTAATGAGTCCTTTATGCATGTAAGTGCTTCAATATTGTGTAACTTTGTCACTCTCACCATTGAGGTGCACACTTAGAGATTTGTTATTACCTGTAGTTCCCTTTACTTTCTCCCTGCCAAAATTATTGTACAGATAGTTTTGTTATTTTTTTTTGATCTTATTCTACAAAGAAAGAAAGGACTGATATTTCGTTGAAACAAACTCTGGGAATATTTGAGGTTTGTATTTCCGGCAGATGGAGGAGGCCGTGCGATCCTCATAAATGTCTGCACGGGGCCTCCTCCGTCACCCAGAAGATAACAGAAACACAGGATTATTAAGAGGAAAAGTCCCAAATTCCTGCTGGCACGTGGGGCACATTATCCGGGTGCGAAGTATTATACAGGTCACCCCCTATGGCTTACTTTTTTAAAATTTTTTCTACAAAAAAACAGGCCAACCCCTTTAACTAATGAAACTACATGATACACTAGTACTATATAGTACACTATATGGATGCCACCTACCACATTTTTTTTACTTACAAAAGAGCCTTTACGGACGTTCCATTCTCAATCCACAGGAGAATGAATAATTGAGTTTGGTCCCCTGTTTACCATGAGGAAGCCCCGGAGGGGGGGGGTGGCACCTGCAAACAGGCTGGCTCAGCCAGGAACAACCTCCAGGTGTTCTTGTGCGGAGGAAAAGTTAGTGTTTTAGTTTTCATTCCTGCCACTTGCGTTATTCAGCAGGGGCCTTTGGTAACTTATGCACTTATACGTCTCAGCACTGGCTCTGCTATTTTGTGTGGACTGCCCCATTTTGCATCGTTTTCTTTTGGTGGTTTTCAAACTATTTGTTGTAGTATCTGGGGTTAAGAAACGAAATTTTCAAAAAAACTTGATTAATATAAAACAAAAAAAAAAAGTAGTAAAGTAGTATTCTATCTTAGTACCCAACATCTGAATCAATGGGGAAATGTGATTAAATGTGTGGCCACTTTTCAATAAATCTCTTCCACGACTAGACAGGGTCTATGCTTACATGTACCCGTGTCTTCACAAAATCCTTTTTGAGAGAGCTTCATCCTTTCCCGGTGTAAACTTAAAAATGTATGCATTAGGGGCCAGCAATGGTAATTGTAAGATTCCTCTCTCTCTCTCTCACTGCTACGGAAGGCTGTTCCTCATGGTTTCTCCCACTGTGCCTCATTGACAGACACAGGAAAAGGAAAGGGGGGTGGATAGTGGGGAGGAGGTCATAATTTTCCTGCTGGCAGCTTCTCAATCAAATCCAGATCTCACACATGTAAAACAAGAATCACGGAGAGAGAGTCGCAGGACATATTAAAAGTAAAAGTCAAACAGTAGAGGGAGGAAGAATTGCTGATGATGAATAACTGGAGTGAACATCTTAAGGCAGTTAGAGGCACATGGGGCCAAACTTATGTAAGGGAGAGTGGCCCAACCCCTTTTAAAAAAAACTGGCATATCGATCCCTGAGACGGCGCACAAGACACACACTTACTAAGAAGTCCAGCCTCCTAGTCCTTCTGTCGCCCTAAATCCACTCGGGGGTTCCTGTTGGGTACTGGTACCCTGGTGCTAGCTGTAGTAAACATTCAGGGCAAGCGGGAGAAAAAGGGCTGTTTCCTGCCCCAATCAGAAAAAAAAAAAGTGTCGGGAGGCGGGTGTGTGGTTTGGTATAAAAGTTGCAAACTTAGGAATTGTGGACTTTTCCCATTGCCTTGGCAAACTCAGTCTCCCCACATAAAGGAAGAAACACCCCTACTCCCGATCCTAATAATAAAGCCTCTCGGCTTTCAACCATTTCCCTAAACGTCCTGACACAAGATCGCACATAAAGGGGCCAAACGAGACCACACTCACATAAAGGTCACCAACAGCCGCTTGCGTCTACAGGTTTTGGCCGAAAATTCGTCCCTCGTTTCTTTTGCGCTTTATAAACTTCCTGTCATCATGACATTAGCGCTCCGGAAACGTTCCCACATTGCTGATATTGACGTGACCTCGACGCTGGGCCTTAAATAGGAACTATTATAAGTCCGATTTATTGTTTTCACTTGCAGAATCCCGGCCAGTGGGGAAGCTGCAATGGCGTGTAAGTCTCCACACTACACCTGTAAAGGAGGTCCGCCAGGCCCTGAATTAGGGGCACCAAACCGAGGTGCGTCTCCCTGTAACAAAACGTAAAAATAATAATAAATTATTATCTATTTTTAAGTAAAAGTAATGAGAACTCTTTTTCCCCAAACCCAACTCACAAGTTAGCACAAGAGTAGATCCCAAAATGCCCCCACCCACGACAGCTGGCGCTCTGTGTCTAGGAGCCACAGATGAGAATTCGTGCCCGACGATGTACAGGGAAGAAAAGGGGGTGTGTGCAACAAATGGTGTGATAACAGCTGGACATCCTGACGCGATGATTGCAGAGAGTAGGAATTGAAAATAACTTGAGGATTTACAGAGTTACATGGATATGAAACTACATTAGATAACTCCAGAATGTAATGGCTTGTTTGTATGGTGATCATACAGTATGTATATTTTATTCTTAACATGCTGCCTGCAGATAGGACACTATGTACAATCTGCTTAGCTCTTCCTGCTCTATAACATACTGCCTGCAGATAGGACACTATGTACAATCTGCTCAGCTCCTCCTGCTCTATAACATGCTGCCTGCAGATAGTACACTATATACAATCTGCTCAGCTCCTCCTGCTCCATAACATTCTGCATGCACATAAGACATTTTCTTATGTTGCACGTTCTTTCTAGTGTAAACTACTTGCACAGGTATGTAAGAAGTGTCCGGGACACAACTGTGTCATACACGATCCTTTTGTGTCGTAGCTGCACTATTCTTCATGCGACACAAATTTCTGCACTAAAGGGGATGTTCGGGTGCTCATTTGGACCGTGCGCCACATTTATCATGCAAAGTATATGTCGCATACCCTATGTAAAAGGTACACCAAAAAAAAAAGTGGGCACTCTTTCGAAACAGTTCATTGGGCGCCAGGTCCATGAAGAACTTGCACCAGAATCTGGCGCCCCCTGCACACCACACAGGACACTGCACATAGTACACACTGCACTGTTCAATCTGTTCAGCTCCTCCTGGTCTATAACATGCTGACAGCAGATAGGACACTTTAAAACACAATTCAGGCGGAATTCAGGAGGCTTGATCCGATCACAATATGTTGAAACGCACTTATCATCGGGTGAACCCCTCCAGTGAACGTGTGAACGGAGCCTCAGGGTGTGATTATATGTTGTGTTTTTGTTGCTTTTTCGAAGCATTGGAAACGGAAACGTTTTTGAGCACTAGTTTGCAAATGTTTTTTATAATCCTAATCATCTGAAAGAAATTGTCTTCTCTACCCTTGAAAAACACTTTGGCTGGCGCCACACGTAGCGCTTTGTCTGCGCTTGCAAACGCAGACAATGTCGCGCCCACCGGGTGGGCCTCGGCCCAATCGCATCGGCGTTTCTATGGAAACGCCTGCGATCGGGAACGAGCCGCCGGTGTTTTGCGCTACGTGTGGCGCCAGCCTTTGAGGGCGCGTTCACACGTTGTGCTTTGGTTGCGTTTTTATTGCGGTTTAAAACGCATTACAACGGCTGAGGAGAGGGGATTTGCCGAATTACATTACTGTTAACATTTGCGTTTACAAAACGCATTGTAAAAGCGATGTTAACACATGCGTAAATAGTAAAAATGTAAATAGTAATGTAATTAGGCAAATCACCTCTCCTCAGCTGTTGTAATGCATTTTAAAACGCAATGAAAACGCAACCAAAGCGCAACGTGTGAACTCGTCTTGAGTGTGCAATCACACATACCACTAGCGCTGTGTTTTTCAAAAACTCATGCGGTTTTTAACGGACTGCTTAAAAACGGACCAAAAACTGGTTCAAAATGCCATGTATGGCATCACCATGAGGGTGGTGACACACGTGGCGTTTTTAGGCTGTTTTCAGTTGTGCGTTTTCAGATCGGGAAAAAACGTGTGCGTTAAAAAACGCATGCGTTTTTGACCAGTTTGAATTAAGATAATGGTGACGCGGGGGAGCTCCACGTGGCGCAGCGGCCGACCACCCACGTTGTGCGTACACGGAGAAGGCCGGCGGCGGCGCGGCTTAGTAGTAGTCGTCGTTTTTAGCCGTACGTAAGCACTGAGCGTCCGTTAGACGTGCTCGATGCCCCACACTAGTCAGTCCAGTCATATGTATCTGACCACCTTCGCAGCTGTTAACTGTAAATCTTTGCTTATCTGTGATCATGTTACCCGCACCTTATTTATTGAATTTACATAAAAACTGCTAGTAACATTTTTTTGTACATTTGCGTGTTTTTCAGAAAGCAGGAGCTTAACGCACAGGGTACACCTAAGAAAGCCCCTCCTCCCCAGGGGAGGGGGATGACAGCGATGAAGAGATGGAGGATGAAGAGGTAAGAGATGTGTGAAGAGATGGGGAGGCCAGTGATGAGAAATTGAGCGAAGGTTAAGTATGCAGGTTGCTCTGCTTTGCTGGTTGTGTACGGGGAACTATTTTCAATTTTTAAATATATCTGCATTGGCATCAGTGGTTCTTATGATGTTTGCTGCAGTGAAGAGTGACACAAGGCAATTGTTTAGGTTATTGAGTGTGGTGGTATGTAAATGAGGATATATGTAAAATATGTAGAATACCCCTAAAGTTGTAGCCAGGTAAAAATCATGCGTAAGATTAAATTTTTTTTTGTTACCGTCACTGGTGTTTTCCAGTTTCCTTGTGTTCTGTGAATAAGTGCTAGATCCATAGATTCCATGTCACGTTTCTTTAACTCTTTAGAGGAGTTAAAGAACTGTTTTTGTTTTTTTAGCAGGACAATCGGCATATAATTTAAGCGTTTTTTTTTATTTTGTTTCCAGGGATTGGATTTATAAATAAGGTTGAATATGCACTTGAAATTTGAATATGCAATACTCGGCATGAAATGGTATTCTTTTGAAGTGTAGTTATCCTTTAATTACTTAAAACAATTTTTTCCATTAAGTCTGGTGCCTTCCAGGCCTGCCAACTTCATGACATTTTAAAGTGTAACCACTTTTCTTTTTCTTTAACTTTATTAAAGCACTTGGGTTTACAAATTTAAAAACATACTTTTATATTTTCAGATTGTTTGAACCCTGTGAAGAATCATTCTAAGAAACCGCCACCCCTGCAACAGAAAGAAAGCTTGCTGCAAACCACCGGCTAAGGGAAAAAAAAGCCACCCCGCCCCACCCCCCCCCTAGCAAAAGGAAAGCAGCGACTCTGCTAAGGGAGCACACCCAGATAAGAAAAGCTTGCTGTTTGATGTCTGCTGTGAACACCCGGGAAAGAGAAGAAGAGAGGGAGGAAGAAGGGGTAAGAAGGGGGGTGGTTTGCACTCTGGAGGGGCAAGAAGGGTTAAATTAAAAAACAAAGGCAAAGAAAGACAGGAAGCAAGTGAAGAGAGGTTGGATGTGTTGCCCACAAGCCTGGCGAAGGTGTGTAGTAGTGGTTGGTTTAATGGGCACAATTTCCAAACTGCTTACTAAATTAGAAAAAATAGACAGTCAATTACATCAACTTTGACAACAGGCATCTCAATGGTGAAAGCCTCTAACACATTTAAAGCACTGTATTTATTAGGGGAAAAACTATATTGCACCCACTTTAAATAATTACACAAGCCGTATAAGCAATAGTCTATGTAGACTAATAGGGCTTGAAATATATTCATGAGTTAAAACGATTAGGATTAGGAAGAAGATAGAAAGATAGAAGACGATAGAAACTGGTCAACTTGTTCTGTAAAAGTCCACTGTAGCCTAAAATTGATTAATTTTTTATCAGCTTCTGTGCCTATACATTAAGGGTATTAAGATATCAATGTTTATGAATAAAACTATTTTCATACCTAGTTAGAATTTCATTCGTAACGTTGTAAGGAAAGTCTTGAAGTTATAAAATCGCATGGTTTGTTAAAAAAGTGTTGTGCCTCATGAAAATCTATTTATAAAGTTTGGAAAAAGCTTACATTTAACTTGGTGAGTTGCGTTATTGAACTTAGGCTTCTTTTTTTTTTTTTTTGTATGAGGAATGAATCGAGGAGGAAAGAATCAGAGGAGGGAAAAAAGAGGAAAAGAAGGAACAAAGGGAGGAGAGGAGGAAGGAAGGAGGAGGAGGAAAAGAGGAAAGAAAAAAGGAAGAGGAAGGAAAGAGGAAGAGGCCTGTTGCCAAGGAACCAGCTGCCAAAAAAGCTGTTAGCTAAACAGATGCTAATGGTTATGTTAATCAAAAAAATGCACAGAAATGTATGCTGATATTATTGCTTGAATACTGAAAGTATGTTATTAGGGTGCAGTCTACAAGCTGTTGGACAGCATAGCTTTTGCCAATTCATTTTGAGGTGCCATTTTAGCTTTTTAGAGAAAAATCTACCATCAAAATAGTTGCATGATAATATGATATAAACCAGGGGCACTTAGCTTATACACTGTTAATCTTTTGTGTTACCGATGTCCTTTCTTCAACTTTTTACAATGTGCTAATGTGCTGAAGGGATTTGTGAGGGGAAAAACCTCTCGGGCTCACGGTAAAAACATCCTGGTTCCTACAGATATTAGCGGTGTAACTTTGATTTTTTTTTTTAAAAAAGCAAGGAGGCATTACAAGATTCATGAGTTGGATCAATGAGTAAGTGTCCTCCTTGGTTATCGGGAGTTGCAATTTGCAAGGTTTCATTGTCCCTGGCAGCTTGATTATTTTAACGTTTTCTTGAAAAACAAAAAAATGATGTGATTGATGGAAATTCAGGGATTTAATAATGAAGAACATGTGATTTGAATTGTGCAACTGCTGTGTTTTTAATGCTCTATGGGGAGAGTAAATGTTAACCCAAAATAAGGCATTGAAGCTGATCATTTATCAACATTTTTAGACCACAAAGTCTACTGATTAAGGACGGCAATTGGCCAAGAAAACGCCCCTCTAAAAAATGCTCCAGAGAATCTGAGATGATGAACGGTAAGAGATTAACCATACCAAATGTCACGGGGCCAAACTATGCACAAATTTTAAAGCACAATCTAGCAGTCCTCAGTTTATGTTACAAGATGGGGGGTCATAGGTTTGTTCTTGAATTTGTATGCAAGTCTAAACTGTTTATTTTGTAATTTTAGTTCTAGACAATTTTTTTTTTTCTTTTTTGCCCCAGTGAAAATTGTTTTTTTGGGACAGAATTTTCAATAAACAGCTGATTATTGCAATCTAAGACTAGTAAAGCATCCAGAGCTTTCACTGGGGGGCAGATGGGGTCAGTCTTTATCTAGGGGTTGTCTGTAAGACCTTGAGGGCGCGTTCACACGTTGCGTTTTGACCTGCGTTTTCATTCCGTTTGAACCGCATATACAACAGCTGAGGAGAGGTGATTTGCCTAATTACATCACTGTTAACGTTTCCGTTTACAAAACGCATCGTAAACGGGATGTTAACGCATGTGTTTTGTTAACAATGCATTTACAAACGTAAACGGTAATGTAATTAGGCAAATTACCTCACATCAGCTGTTGTATATGCGTTTCAAACGCAACCAAAACGCAACGTGTGAACGCGCCCTGAGTAGGCGACTCTGTATAAATGTGTGCATTAGAAGCTACTTGCCAGTGAGCGAACACTCAATGCAAAACATAGAATAAGTATTCAACTAAAAAGAACTTCAGAATGTAGTGGTAAAATACAAAGTGACCCAGTCGAATTCAAATACTTTGTTTAATTTTATCTTAGTTTCCCTAACCAATTAGGTTGTAAATACTTTAATAAATGTGTTGCAGACAGTATTCTCACAAAATAGGTGTTGCCTGGTACCAAGAATACTGCTGACCTGTTCAAACTTTGTGCTGTACAGGAGTGTTGCTCGATAAATCTGTTATGGTACCAGACAAACTGTCTAATCTTGCTCTGCACTTGCCACACTTATAATTATGCTCCAGTGTTCATAGGGTATTACTTTTACGTTTCTCCAGAAATCATGGCTTTTAAGACCAGGTTTGTTTTCTCCTGAGGTAGACATAAATGTGGTTATTTCTCCTGGCCAAACTGCCCTACAAGGCAACCTTGGTGTTAAAAATATTCCTGTTAAGATATGATTGGAATATTAAGTCCTACTGTCAGCTTGAATACATTCCCCAGTCACGTTCATTGATGCTCGCATCTCTTGGCGTTTGGCACCATGTATGGGCCCTGGCTCCTCCACCAGTTGGATTCTTGGGTTTAAAACCAGCTGTGCAGCCTTAAAGGGGTATTCCAGGAATAAGTATAATTCATATATAAATGGGTACTCAAAATATAAGCTAATGTGTAATTAGTTATTTAAAATTTTGCTCCCCTTAGCAGAAAATTCTGATGACATAGACTGTGATGGGGAATTAAAATGTTACTGGCCCTTTAATCAGTCCGTTAATTTCCTCCGCGCGGTCCGTTGCAGAACAGAAGATGGCCGCTGGTCACATGTCCACATCACATGTCTTGCGTCTGCCTGGGCAGGTCATGTGATCACCACTGTTTGGCTGTAGTCGGTTGGTTGCAGTGCATCCAGTATGGTCAGTGTTTTAGTGTGATGGCAGTTACACATCATTACTATGGTAACAGAGCAAGAAACCTGTTAGATCATCACTGGGAGCAGAGCACAAGAGGTAGGAGGAGTTACTGAGAACTAAAGGATCATGGAACTTGTAGTTTCCAGTGGCGGCCATCTTAGTGATAACTCCACCTACTTTAGAGAGGCCATACGGGGGGGGGGGGCTTGGGTGCAGGATAGTCACAGAAGTTACAGCAGCTCAGTCCTGGTGATTATAGCGCCTTTAACCAGAGATGATGATGGAAGTACTTTCTTTATTAGGTGGTTAGCAGAAGTGACAGGTAGTGCAATGCTCCGCTCTGATGCCAGACAATGACTGTACATTTTGGCTGGATGAAGTGCAGTAAATCTTGCCTTGTTGCAGGGGGGGGCAGGAACCTGTACCTCAGTTGTGAAGCAGTGGCTGCAGGGCTGGGAGCTGGGGCGTTGGAGTCATGATAAAATGGACCAACTCCACAAAATTATGAAATGTCCTTTAAAATCTTTTTTATTCCTCATCCAAGGATTTAGGCCAGAGGTGCAGCACAAAACACCACTCCGCAACCAAATGCTGCATTTAGAAAAGCCAATAATAGTGGAGACCCCCAGAGCAGATAATAATAATACTGGAGACCCCCAGAGACCCCAAAAGCAGACTAAAAATACTGGAGACGTCAGAGCATAAAAACTAATAATACTGTACTATGTGCAGCCACTAATGTGCACAGACTTTAAGAATCTAGCACTCGCTGCATGCGCCAATAGCGGTAGTTTTTCTTGGCGCTCATATTATAACGGGCGTGAGCCACAATCAGACTTTCAACATAAATGTGGCACCCAATGCAAATCAGCACCAGAACGTCCCTTTAGGTGACGCCCTGAACGTTCTGTCACCTTCTTTGAATCTTGTTCCATTATTAGTCACAAATGAGATTTACTTTGTAGGGTAAAAATTAGAGACAAATTTGACGCAAAATTAGGCGCTAATGAATCGGACATGCGACAATTCCAAAGCGAATCTACTAAGACAGAACTAGATCCATCATAGATCACAAGCCAAAAAAAAAGAACAAACCAGGTGCAGAAATAGGCAAAGCTGAGACCCCCTATGATTAATGTCCCCCTATGCCTAAAAACTGGTGCAGACAGTTTTATAAATCTGGGTCAATAATCTCCAGTCTGGAAAAGGCCCAGGTCTCAGCCTGGGAGCTTGGGCATCAAGTCCGAAAGTCATAAGTACTGGAGTGAAACAGGAGTGGGAGCCAGAGACAGTTATGTATGTGTTGTTTTATTATTTATATATTTACATCCTTACCTTATTTATATCCTCTAGCACCCCCCTGCACCCCATTTATAATCCTCTTGTCTTCTCTTTTATTACCCTGTAGTCCCTACACATATAATGCTCCACACCCAATTATAATGCTCTAGTCTCCCACTTATAATGCTGTAACCCCCCCTCTAATAATTTGTGGAGGGAGAGGGGCCACAAAATGAGGAGACACAATATGGGAGAAAATGAGAGGCTGCAATATGAGGGGGAGGAGGAGAAGAGCGGCCCCTTGATGAGCAGAGAAGTGATGAGCCACAACATGAGTAGGAGATGAGAGGACACAATGGGGCACAATTACTTACCTGTCCACGTTGCGATCCCAGATATGGAATGTCTGCCGAAAATGGATGCCGCGATTCACTACGAGCGTGCGCCCGATATCCTGTATGTGTCGCTTCCCCGGTCAGGTCCGCCGGAGTTCACCTTCTTCTTCCTGGTGCATGTAAGTGCATTGTCTTGCAACACAATTTTAATGTTAAATCCTGCGGTTTGTCCGAATCCGTCGGATCTTCCGGCGACCATCCCCCCGATTCGTGTCACATGAAAGCTGGTCATATGCAACACAATGCCCTTCAAACCTGTCCCGGCGGCACGATCCCCGGAAAGTCACAAAACCCGATGGAAATGCAGCTGCGGGACCCTTAGTAAATAAGCCCCAATGTGAAAGGGGATGAGAGGTGCCACAATATGAGTGGGAGATGATAGGGGCCACAATATGAGGAGGAGATGAGAGGTGCCACAATGTGAAGGGGATATGAAAGACCACAATATAAGGTAGAGATAAGAGGGGGCCACAATACAATGAGGAGCCATAATATGAGGAAGAGGTAAGATCGGCGTTATACTATGTGGGAGCTAATAAGTGTAGTATTACACTGTTTGGTTTGATGTGCCATAGAGGGGGAGGGGCAGGGAGGTAAGAGTTCTCTCTAAGGGCGCGTTCACACGTTGCGCTTTGGATGCGTTTTCATTGCGTTTTAAAACGCATTACAACAGTTGAGGAGAGGTGATTTGCCTAATTACATTACTATTTACATTTGTTCATGCTATGTTAACGCAGTGTTAACATGTGTCATACATGTACAGGGGGAGGCACGCGTTAACATCGCGTTTACAATGCGTTTTGTAAACACAAACGTTAACAGTAATGTAATTAGGCAAATCACCTCATCTCAGCTGTTGTAATGCGTTTTAAAACGCAATGAAAACGCAACCAAAGCGCAACGTGTGAACGCGCCCTAAGGCTGCATTCACACTGACGTAAGTTCACCCATCCCCTCTTCATAGGAAATAGCGCTGCCCAGCTGTACGTACAAGGAAAAAGGGATGGAGCTTGCTGTAGTTATTTTATTAAAATATATAAAGCATAACAATAACACAAAATATAAACCAAACATTATAACAATATATACAAAATATTTACAATAACTCATTCACACCTAGAACACTTTTTTTTTTTAATTTTAAGAATACACCTAAATTATTAACACAACATAACCCCGCCCCCTGACTGCCGCCTGAAGGGGTTATCAGGTTTTTAAAAAAAAAAAATGTATAGAAGGCTTGGGGAGAGGGCTATAAAAACTAAATAAATCTTCACTCCCCTCTTCCCTCGGGCGGCGCCTGTCACTGCCGCTTCTTTCCCCGCCACGGCCTTGCGCCTCCTATAGTATCAGTATCAATATATAGCGGCCGCGCAGGTGAGATGAGAGAAAATCGGAGGTGACCGAGGGAGGACAGGAGCTCCGCAGGAGGGGAGGGATTGTATAGCCCCCAAACCTTACATATATATCCCTATAAAAGGTCCCCGGACAACCCCTTTAAGGAGACTATGCCAGTTAAGGCCGCCTTGCAGGTAGGTAGATGCTCCCCTGGGGGATTCTGGGAAATATGCAAATACATCTTAGAGGATGAGATAAGGAAACATGGCGTCTCAGCACCAAGTAAAAAGCTGTGACTCTCAGGAGCCAAACCGGTTTATCTATGGCAGAAGGAGCACATTTCCCACTGGATAGGGTGACAGTATGTCACTGTTATGCATAGGTGTCACAGGTGTATGATGGGAGCTGTAGTTCGGCGACCGACGCCATTTTTCTGGAGTCCTGAGAGGGCAGGGCAGAGAGGGAGGGCGGAAAGTCACGTGACAGAGGGCACCCGGAGGCCACGTGACGATGGGCAGAGTTGGATCACGTGACAGCAGTACTCTGGTAGCGATGGATGCAGTGACCTCTTCTCACCACTAGGTGGAGTCGGCACAATCGTCACCAGCAGCAGCAGCAGTAGATTGACGCGCGGCATAACGTCACGGGCAGGAGGCGGAGCTACGAGGCCGGGAGCAGAGGCCTGACCGGAGACACCGGAGACATGGAGCGGCCCGGAGGAGACTCTGTATCCTGTATAAATGCGGTATACCGGGGCTACACATGGCGGGACACGAGATACACGTCATACATGTACAGGACACACACACATCATACATGTACAGGGGACACACAGGCGTCATACATGTACAGGGGACACACAGGCGTCATACATGTACAGGGTACACACAAGTCATACATGTACAGGGGGACACAGGCGTCATACATGTACAGGAGGACACAGGCGTCATACATGTACAGGGGGACACAGGCGTCATACATGTACAGGGGGACACACAGGCGTCATACATGTACAGGACACACACACATCATACATGTACAGGGGACACACAGGCGTCATACATGTACAGGGGACACACAGGCGTCATACATGTACAGGGTACACACAAGTCATACGTGTACAGGGGGACACAGGCGTCATACATGTACAGGAGGACACAGGCGCGGTCCTTCAAATATGGCTGCTGTACAGTCACGTCACTTTGTAACGTAGTTTTTTTGCTGATGAAATTGTGGCGACCTACGAAATCGAGATTACGCTACAAGTGGAATACGAGGACAGATTTGCTGCTGTTTATTTTTCATGAAGGTGTGATGTACTTTTTTTTTATACAAGGAAACTGGATATTACCAAAGTTGCCACGGACTGGCTGCAAAAACTGGTGAGACTGGCGTTGCTAAACTGTATGAGTGCAGCAATGAAGCAAAGCTGTGGTAGTGTTGTCTCGCTTGATAGTAAAGAAGCGATCTGGCTGGAGATGCAGGCCTGTGGGTTTTCAAAAGTTAATTCCTGTGGTTTTTGCATGTACTGTCCATGATTCTTACATGTCTGTAGACTTTAGTTGCAGTCACTGGTGTGCAAGGCATGTCTGGCAAAGCCCACTTGCTGGCTTGCTGCAGGGTTGCAAAATTGGATCTAATTTGTGTATTTTTCTGCTTTCCACATATTTTAGCAGTTTGAGGGTTCCTGGTGACTGATTATTATTATTTTTTTATCTACTGAAGCATATGCTGCTCTGCCTGGTTCATTCGAAACTACATGTGTCTTACAAAAATCCAGATTATTACCGAAATTCAGGTCACTAAAACTGCTGCGCTGAAAAAATATCCCTTCCATCATATCCTTATTTCTGTGCTCCTATATTCCCAGGTACTTATGTGACCAAAATCTCATCACAAGGTGGTGGAAGGGGCGGATGATATAAGGGAAGTGGTCTTTCAGGTGTAAATATATGTCTGGGGTCTCTAACACACAATGGAAGAGGAGGCCTTGTAAAATATTAGGCTCACAATTAGAGATGAGCGGACCCGGTCCAGGAAGTAGAAGTGTCTGAGGCAAGCTGCCCCGACACCTTGGCCTACAGGAGACCAGAGTCAAAGCAGAGCTCCACCACAAGGACTCTGCTCCAGCCCACCCTGAGGCTATTTACCAGGCTGCGTGCTACACTTTCTTGAGGACCTGAGATCCAACCAGCGACCTCCCTCCAGCTGAAGTTTTGCTGCTGTTGCCTGTTCCAATAAAGAAACTTTTTTCCTGTTCACATGGTGCGGTATTGCATGGTGTCCGCTGCTTATGTGGTGCGGTGCTGGTGGGGACCCAGGGTCTGGAGCCATGAGGGCTATGCCTGCCAGTATGGGTGCTGGGAGGCAACCGGGTCTTGGTCCCTGCCATGCTGTGCCTCAGCGGTGGTGGACGCCATGTGATGCCGCACACGATAGCGGAGGGACCCACTACAATGAGGTCACCGTGACGTGGTTAGTGGTTTATACAATTTGATCAATATGTAACTAAGAATCTCAAGTTTGTTATATAATGTAGCCTAGCGTCAGTAGATCATTGTGTGATGTGTGGATGTGCCGTCCAGTTCTTTTTCTCTCCCCTTATTTGTCCGTTCCAATAAAGAGCTGTAAGTTATGGTTCATCAATGTGCCTCTGAGTGATCCCTGGATTGGGCTGTATACCATCTACTGCGCCCCATCCTTCCACACCAGGTCTCCTTTTCTCCTCAGGGAGAAACCTACTCTGTCACCCTCTCCCTCCATTTTCTTGCACACACCACCTATTGGAGACCCGCCAGGCTGTGGCCGGGGCCTCTGCTCCTGATACCAAGCCCCGTACCTCCCAACCGTCCTGTTCTTGACGGGACAGTCACGTTTTTTGTGCTCTGCAGCCGCATCACAGGTGGCTGGGAGAATGTCGCGGCTTCCCCCCCTCTTCCCCGGTTTGTCCCGCCTCCTGCTGGGCGACAGGAGGAGGCTGCTGGGGGACAGGAGGAGGCTAAAGGCTGCTGGGGGACAGGAGGAGGCTGCTGGGCGACAGGAGGAGGCTGCTGGGCGACAGGAGGAGGCTGCTGGGGGACAGGAGGCTGAAGGCTGCTGGGGGACACAGGAGGAGGCTGCTGGGGGACACAGAAGAAGGCTGCAGGAGGACATGAGGAGGCTGCTGGAGGAGGATGGAGGACATGAGCTACAGAAGGAGGATGGAGAACAGGGGGATACAGGACATCTGCAATGTGTTCTTCACACACATATATATTGTTCTTCACATAGTATTTTGTTCGCACCGTTCCGCGCGTATCTCCCGACAAGTAAGCAGATGTGCCGAACATCTGTAATCTATTCTTCACTGTGTTTTTCACTTAAATGATCCTGTGTTCACTGTTTTTATTCTATTCTTCACTGTGTTTTTTTAATTAAATGCTCGATCTCAAGCAGGGGAATTATTCATGTCACCTAGCAACCATCTGTTTAAAACGCATTGCACCCCATAGACTTGAATGGGGCGGGAAAAACGCGCGTGAAACGTAAAATTAGAGCATGCTGCGATTTTGACGCGCGTCAAAACAAACGCAAGAACGCGCGTGAAAAACAGCGCAAATGAGGAAAGACCTATTGGAAACAATGGGACAGAGTGCAATGCAAGTTCTGCGCGTTAAAAGCACGCGCAGAACTCGCGCGTGAAAAACGCTAGTGTGGAAGGGGCCTTAGTGTTCACTAACGGGCTTGGGACCCCCATCTGTAAGCAGAATAAAGGGCCACACTGATTTATCCCCTATTCTACAATACACAGTATACAGTATATGTCTGGAGAAATGCTAGTGCCTGGATAACATTGAAAGGGTATAACGCAAGAATCCCACATTATTTAATATTCTATGGATAGCCCAGTAATATGTATTCTCAAAAAAACCCTTTACATCTTTTAGGGAAGTAATTACAGGGCTTCACAGGTCCTAGTCCGGTAAAGATTGTGCCAGGTATTTACTAAGAGGTGGGAAAAAAATGGACCACATACGGATGTCATACTTGAGGTGTGCCGTTAACTTCTATGGAGGTCTGTATGTGAGAAAAAAAAATAGTGCAGGCCGCAATTTTCTCTTCACTGTCTGCACATCTGTGCAAAAAGTAGATGTGTGAACAGACCTATAGGAATCAATGGGTCAGTATGCCACCCCCAATAGAAATGGAGACCTCAAAAATGCCTGAATGAGCACTTAAAGTAACACTCCAGATTTGGCTACCTCTTGCTAGTCCCCAAATATACTCCCCCTGTTTACCCCAGCCACTTAAACTCCACCCATTGACTACCGTTCCCTTATTCCAGTCCCTGTCATGCCAGCCTCCCCCTACCCTGTATGCGTCTGACCTTTACTTTCATTAAATAATCCCTGGTGCAGGGGCTGAAGGGAAGAGCAGGACTCCTTTTCATTGTATTCCTAGAGCCTGGAGTCCCTTTCCTCCCTTCAGGCCCTGCACAAGGTACAGTCCAATGTGTTACTGGAGCGTTCCTTTAATACATTTTCCCCCATAGACAATCAGGAGCAAGACCTGGACTATTATACAAAGCACCAGACAAACATGGTTCCCTCTAGGGGTTATACACATACTGATGACCTATGTATAGTACAGGTCATCAGTATCCGATCAGCGGGGGCTCAATGCTTGGGACGTGATGCGCTTCTTCTACCTTTCTGCCGCAGTTCTGTGCAGAGATAATAGAAGTTGAGAATGTTCTGCAGGAAGATTCCGTTCTAATATCCGGACAATTTTCCCATAGTTCCATGTAATGATAGGTTTTGGTTGTTTTGACCATAAGTGACCTCTACTGGTCTGGAGCGCCATTCCCGGCTAATTTACCGCTGTAGAGCCGCCGCTGAGTTTTATTACCATCTGCTCTTTTCCTGAAAATCACTCACTTATCCGAGCTGCGGGGAACACAGGCACAAAGCACCGAACAACGCACCAATGAGATTTAGGAGCCATATGCAAACTCTCCAAAGTCATATGGACATTTCTTACTGTTACTGATGGCGGCTCCAAATTAACGGAGCATGAAAACGGTAGTTAGTGAAATACGCGAAATTGGAGACAAAAAAAAAAAAGATACTTACACGCCATATGTTTAGGGATCGTTCTCACACTGAGATCTAGTTTTTTTTTTTTTCTTAAATAAAAGTTTTAGTAGAGCTTTGTTTGCTTGAACTTCTGCTCATTCTAGGCTTAGGAGTCCAGTGGGCGGTCCTTATTAGTGACAAATCTATATGCACTGCTACACCAGGAAGGAGATCTTTCTATCCATGTTGTATGTACGTTTAACTCCTACTGATGTAGAAAAATACACAGTGTCAGAGATTTATTTTAAAATGTATAGGATACGCCCCATTGTCCACAACATGCAATTCGTAATGGAGTCCTTTATGATGTAAGCTTCAATAACGTGTAACTTTGTCTCTCACATTAGTGCACACTAGAGATTTGTATTACTGTAGTCCTTTACTTTCTCCCTGCAAATTATTTTACAGAGAAGTTTTGTTATTTTTTTTTGATCTAAAGAAAGAAAGACTGATATTCGTGAATACAACTCTGGGATATTTGAGGTTGTATTTCGGCAGATGGAGGAGGCCGTGCGATCAGAACTGTCTGCACGGCCTCCTCCGTCCCCCAGAAGATAACAGAACACAGGATATTAGAGAAAGTCCCAAATCCTCCTGCCCGTGGGGCACATTATCCGGGTGAGTATAATACAGGTCACCCTATGCTTACTCTTAAATTTTTCTACAAGCAGCCAACCCCTTTAACTAATGATAACTACATGATACACTAGTACAATATAGTACACTATATGGATGCCACCTACACAATTTACTTACAAGAGCCTTTACGACGGTCCATTCTAAATCCACAGGAATGAATAAGTTGAGTTGGTCCCTGTTTACAGGAGAAGCCCCGGAGACCTGCAAACAGCTGCTCAGCCATGGAAACCTCCAGTGTTTGTGCCGAGGAAGTTTTCATCTCTGCACTTGGTAAGTCAGCAGAGCCTTGGTAACATATGCACTATATGTCTCAGCACTGCTCTGCTATTTGCGTGGACTGGCCCATTGCATCGGTTTTCTGTGGTTTTCAACTATTTGTGTAGTATCCTGGGGTTAAAGAAATTTCAGCCTTGATAATTAAAAAAAAAAAAAAAAAAAAGTGGCATGCTATCTCAGTACCACATCTGAATTCAATGGGGGAATGTATTAAATAAATCTCTTCCACTAGACAGGTCTATGTACATGTACCCGTGTCTCAACTTCCTTTTGAGAGCTTCATCTTTTCCCTGTACTTACCATGCTGCCCTATGCATACATTTTATGTAAACATTCCTCTCTCTCACTGCTCGAAGGCTGTCCTCATGGTGTCTCCCACTGTGTCTCATTGACAGACACAGGAAAAGGAAGGGGGTGGGGTGGGGATGAGTCAAAATTTCCTGCTGCAGCTTCTCACAATTATCAGAGCTCACACATGTAAACAAAGAATTACGGAGAGTCTGCAAACATCATTAAAGAAAGTAATGGGAATGCTGAATCACTTTCTGGAATTATTAATAAGGCAGTAGAGGTACATGGGCAACTTATGTAAAAGGGCCAACCCCTTTAAAACTGGCATATCAAATCGCTGTGCTGACACTCAAGAAGACAATTACTAAGAGGTTCCAGCCTCCTAATACTTGTGTGCCAAAATAAAATCAATTCCTGTCGGGCCATAACTTCAGCTAGTACCCTGGTGCTAGATGTAGTAAATTCAGCAGGCCGGAAAAGGGCTGTCCCTGCCCCATCACACAAAAAAAAAAAAGTGTCTAGAGGGGTAAAAGTTGCAACTCAGGAATTGTGACTTTTCCCATGTCATGGACAACTCAAGTAGAAAAGGGGACCTTAACTGGCAAAGTCTCCCTAAGGAGAACTCTTACTTCCCGACCCTAATCAAAAGCCTCTCCCTCAACCAGTTCCCTACACTGTACTGACAAGATGCAAAGACATCAAAACAGCGCTGTCTACAGTTGGGAATCTGTTCCTTTTGGAATAGATTCACTGGTTTGCCGTTAATCCTGTATCATGCCATTAGGCTTCCTGAAAATCATGCTTGATATTAAGAGAGCTGCCTTAAACTATAGTTTAGATGCATTGTTTTCCTTGCAGAATCCCCCAGTGGAGCATCAATGGCTGTAAGTCTCCATACATCTGCAAGGAGGCCTTAATTAGCTAAGTCTCTGTAAAAACTCTTCTTTCCCAACTCAAGTAGAAGACATAAATGCCCCCAACGAGCTCTTTAGGAGCAATTCTGCCACATGTAGGAAAAGGGTCAAATGAAACAGCTGAATGATTGCAGAGATGTAGGAAATTGAAATCACTGTAGATACATGGATATTAAACTATATTATATAACTCCAGAATGTATTGGGGTGTATGGAATCATACAGTATGTATAGTATATTCTAAAAGAGACACAAGCAGTAAGTCTACAGAAGTGAAGGCATATTAGGTAACAGTATATCACAGTGTGAACAATGGGTCAAAGTCTAAAAGAATGGGGAGCAACATGTGGTAATATCTGTTAACACTGACCTACTTACTTAAAAATGAGCTAATCATTACATAATTAGGCTTAGATACAAACATAATTTGTTCCGGGAACATGCTTGTAATCCAAATCGCTTGTGTATCAAAGCAAGTTTTCCCATAGGAAATCACTGAAACGTAGACAATTCGTTCAAGACCTCAACATATTTAGTCAGGTATAGTCCAACATCTAGCCCTTTTATTTCTTCTAGTTCTTCAGTATTGTTACACAGTATTGTGTTGTACAAGTTTGTGAGGGGGAGATTGTTTGTAAACCAAGTTACAACTGCAATGTTCAGTGTCTGTAATGAAGCTTTATTGATAATCCTTGTTCACATGACAGCACTAAATTTTGAAAATCCAATTGTCACAGGGACAAAAACACATTGTTATCTGGATCTACAATGATAAAATATACAGTTCTGACTTCCATACAAATTCAACTTAAGAACAAACCTATGGAACCTATCTTGTATGTAACCCAGGGACTGTCTGTATTACTAACCCAATGTTCCACTGTATATGTAAAGTAATTCTATTAAAAAAAAAAAAAACTAAAAAAAAAACTAAAAAAAAACATTTGACAACAGATAATCCATGCAAATCATCGCCCTCAGTGGACGCATAATGTGGCTGCAGGTTTAAGGGCAGCAGTGTGTAGCCCATTACACGGGGGCCATGAGGTGCCCTCATCCTACAGCTAATAATGTGGATTCCTCCGCACTGCAGCTGTGACGAGTCGTCCCCTGGGATTTGAGGGATCACTTCCACTTAGAGACGCAGCGCAAGATGAGACCTGACAGGAAAGGGACTATCTCCTTGTAACCGTTGTATCAATCATTCATGTACTTTGGGTCACTGAAGAACAATTTCCCGTCCTCGACTATATCAACGAGTAATAATCCTGTTACATACAGGCCGTAAGCGAGTATTTTATTATCCCGTTGTGGAGACTCATGAAGGCGAGCGAGTCTTATAATACAAGTCAAATTATACAATATAAAGAAACTGATCATGGGATCGGCGCTGAACTGGCAGCAAGTGCTTTGTTTTCTCGACAGCGCCACCTCAGGAGAAAATAAGCGTGGTCTTTCTCACTGGGAATTTACAAAGGGGATCACTGAGATGAACACTGCAGCGCACGGCCAAGGGTCCAACTGATTCGGATGACGGCTTATTGCATGTAAGAAGTCATGGAAGCAAGAGTGCTACAAGCTCCTCATGACAACATCGTCCCCCCCCCCTTTTCTCGTGATCTCTGGTGGTCTCATCACGGATCACCCACCGATCAGCAAGTTAGGCCCTATGTAGAGGTCCCAACTGTCTCATGGAAACAATATTGGTTTAATGTATGGACATGACGGGTTCTCCAGAGCTAAAGCTGCTTATTGGTAGGTGTGTTCGTCTTCTTCAGAGGGCAAAGAATCTGTCATTACCATTGCCCATTTAGGGGGGGGGGGGTTGATCATCACCATTCTTCCACCCTAATCAGCAGGATATAGGGCTATACAACCTTTATGCAACCACTTTATTTGCATCAGCCATGAAATAGTAGGGTCTATTAGCCACTGTGGCTGGTAATTCTGCTCTCCTCCAAAGGATAAAAAATGGGTCACTCTAGTGCCACCTATAGGTAGTTTTTATTAGCAGCTGGACATTGGGCCGTACATATTTAGAGACCTTGAGAGCTGATTTCATAGTGTTGAGTAATCAGCTGTGATCATGGTATTCACGCACCCACGTTTCTTTACCCCTGCAGTGCCCCCACGGTGAAATGAAGAATTACATGGAGCCTATTGAAATTGTCTATAACTTTAACGGTAGGTCCTCCAAGCACAAGTCCTAAATAAAGAGCCCCCCTCCCCCAATTTCAGACCACCACCTGCACCGGTAGCATGCTTCTATAATAAATCCCCAGAGATGAATGACTTCTCACAGAGATTATAAAAGATTACAAAATTTATTTTTGCAGAGTTTTACAGGTGCACTTATAAAACTTGTACACAATAGATTTCCAACAGAAGAAAAAAAAATAAATTTCCTTTCCTCATAAATAAGCAGTAATATCACCTCCGAGCACTCTGGACAAAATCAATCCACGGCGGGGGAGGGGGGGTGTTTCAACGTTTATTTGCACTTCCTGATTTCGCCTGCCACCAATCGTATGTTTTTTTTTTGTTTTTTTTGATTAATTAAGCAGATTTTTTCAGATTATTAAACAGATAAATCCCGGTCTCATATGATTCTCCATTGTTGAGGTATGTTATTTACACGATTATCTGGCGAGCATAACACTCTTCTATAAGAGAACTACACATAACCCAACCTTCTTCGGGTAAAAAAAACAACTCAGTTCATTGAGTTAAAGCATAATATTCTTGAATTTCTATCAAAAAGTCCATCACACACAGCTGATTCGGATGTAAGGCTTATGCCATGTAAGAAGTCATGAAAGCAAGCAGTGCTACAAGCTCTTCATGACAACACTTCCTGCCGTTGGCTCGGTTTTGTTCGTCCTTAAAGGGCTTTCTAGGAAACGCTATCCTGAAGATGATTATTATATCAGCTCGATGGGGGTCCCCACTGATCAGCGTTTACGGCATTGAATCAACAGACTGGAGCCAGAAGTCCAGCTCCCTCCTCTATTTAGTGAGCTTATTCATCTGATTGCAGTAACACAGTTTGGCCACTACACAAAGAATGGAGCTGTATTTCGGGCTGCTTTCTCCATGTTCAGACAGACACCCGATGTCCAACCCAGATGACCTAACCTGTGGTTAGGTCATCAATATCATAAAGTTGGAAACCCCCTTGGGGAAAATTGGTAGGTTCAGATGACCTTACACCTCTGGAGCATGGCAGTGTGTCTGTGATGTGTATAATGACCTGCCTGGGTACAGAACAAGAAGGTGTGTCATGGAAGACCAACAAGGAAAACAGCGCCAATCTGCTCCACAGGTCTGGTTGTGTATTACAGTTCAGCATTATACAATTAATTGAGCCAAGTTCAATATCAAACACAATTCAGGGGCGGCGCTGTCTCTGACCTTAACTTTATATTGAAAACACATTCACTGATATTAATTGTTTCCCACAGCAGATGTAATTTAGAATACAATTTGGATAACTCCGATGACTCCATTTTGCCCCCTACACGAGCAAGGTGCAACCCATTATCAATCCACCTCCAACCATGCTATGCCATAAACTTCTCCAATATCAGAGAACCCATCAATACAACTTACTGAAGCCAATACATGCGATTCTACGCATTTCATTATTGTGTTCAGGTTACAACTTCCTCGATCGCTGAGGATCAGGATAAAAGGCATCGGCAAAGGCATAGATTTAAAGAGCTAACGTCAGCCACCAGCAGAGGGAGCTACCTACACAAGTGGGACAGTATGCAGTATACTCATCAGCTCCCTCGGTGGCAGAGATTGTCACCGGATCTAGCTTGGCTCCATCAGTCACATCTCTAGGGGCTTCAAATATCCACGGGGAGAACTGGTTTTCATTGACTTTACCAAGGTCGGACTGATGGTGGGTGCAAACTGAATCCTAGTATATCCAAGGGTTTCTGTATTCGATTTTAGAAAAATCTGTGGGGTCTGATAGGTCTGGGGTCTAAAAGATCTCGGAGCCGCCCCCCCCCCCCCCCCCCCCCGCGCGCTCCCAAAAGACTAGGGAGAGTAGTGTGACCTCCATGTAATCAAGTCTGTACTTACCATCACTGTCGGTGGCCCACCGTGGTTGTCATTCAAAATGTCTCGTCACGGGGCTCCCTGCACTTGGACCACAGCAATTATTCAACCTCATGGGTTGTTAGTTGGAGACCCCCTCTTATTACTGCAAAACACTTTGTACCAAATCATTGCAATTACCAACCAAAACCATGCAGAGCGCCCCCTACTGTATATCCATTGGGCACATTTACATTGCAACCATTTTGACGGCGACCAGGACTGATCAATTTACCTTAAAGACAAATCTAAAATCTGGGCTAGTGGTCCGTAATAAACAGCGCCACTCCTGCCCATGGGCTGTGCCTGAAAGTCTCAAATGACTAATAAGATGCAACCCAGACACAGCCTTAGACAAAGTGGCGCCATATTCTACAGAAATAACAATCATTTTTAGACAACGTCATGGTCTTTATATACCCCAATGCCGATCCTATGGACAATGAGTTCTTCTGAAGGATAGGGCGGAGAGATATGCACATACAGATGAGCGAGGTATCCACTGTGTCTAACCACAGAACCACAGCTGATATTCATGTATACTCACACACGGTCACATGGGGAAGCCCTACACATACGGCCTATAAATAGGATATTAGGACATCTCCAGCGGGACAGGACTCCCACACCAACTTCTATATGGAGGGGCAACATGATACACTCCCTCACAGAGCCCTCAGACTCATTAGCATCATTTTAAAAGTTGATTTTAGACAGGAGATGCAACGGATAACAAATATAAATTATCAGTTGTCCCCTTGTTTGGTTCTATGAGTGAGTATCCCTGGTTTACCACAACGGATTTTGATGGTAGATTTGCCCAAAAATAAAGTCCAACGTTTTACAACCGATTCCTCCAAGGAAAATGTTAACTGAAGAAACTTTTACAAAACTCTTGTAATTTTTGTGTCTAGACTCCTAGTCAAATCAGGGTCTCTCTGGTACAGACTACAAATAAACTTGCGTAGTCTGACCCCTCCAAGACTTGTACTTAACCTCCATTTCCAACCTGAAACCTGACTAGTCGGTCTATTGTAGTCTGTTACCATGGATGCATGGGTCTCTGCACAGGAGAGTTTTGGAAAGTTGCTTCACTTCTACTGCATTTTTAAAAGGCATCTACCACCAACATGAAGGACTTTATGCAAATGAGCTGGAAGGGCTCAGGCTCCATAGGTGTAATAACAGACTCCTCCGGCTCATCTGCATATAGTCTTTCAGGATGGTAGGTGGTAGCTTTTTTAAAACACTAAAGTAAGATGGACCTCTGATTGTAACCCTGTCCTTCTGAAATCATACGTGATCAATACATAGTAGCATGAGGAATTGCCAATTCAGCACTATTAATGGAAATAATGTCTCCTTTAAACCTCAACTTCTACACACACGGCCGCACATGTCCCCCAGCGACAGACGCTATTTAACCCTTTATTGCATGTAAATTTCAGTGCACTGATCCCCGCTGCACCTCCTGGGTTAACATTTTGCAGCCCTTTGTCTGCAGTGGGATTCCCTTACACGTATGCACAGAGCGTGCCAGGTCATCTGTTGTTGCACTTCAGATGGCGAGTAACGTTGTTTCATGCAGTCAACAATACAGGACAATCTAGCGAACAGGGCACCATTCACTTACCTGTGTATGAAAAGGAAAAAAAAAAACGTCAAGAAAATCAATGGAAGAGTCACGTGACCACCTCCCTTTCCTCACAGCTTGTCGGCGCCCCCCTTTAGGCCGCCTACGAGAGATGCACTCGGCTAGTGAGATTTTGTTGGCTAGTACCTGTTAAAACTTATTTTTCTTTTTTTTGTTTTTTTTTCTTTCTTTTTACACTCTGGAAAATAACTATTTATACCTATGTACAAACAAAAAAAAGACGCTTCCTGTAAGGCTTCTAACAATAATGGACGTACACGTAGGCAGGTCTGAGGATCTAGTGACCTTATGACACAGAGGTGAAGAATTTGTCTTCACCCGCGATTTTCCTTGGTTCTGTTATACGAAAAATTTTAAGGCATGGATCTTGGCCTCGAGGAACGAACCTTTATTACGATAATGGGCAACGACCGATGAGGATGTCCGGACTAAATGCAGGATCACGTACAAAGCTCAGCTCTGCAAAGCAAGAGTCCTCCGAAATAGTCTGTAGTAACAATCCGTGTCACCATCCTTGATCCAGGCCGGGGGGGCCATGATGGGGATAACTTTGCCTGTGGAAATAATTTAAAGGAAAATAATATTAAGTGCCAAGGCCAGATTTCCCTCCTCTTCTAGTCATTCTGTTGCCACAGATGGTGAAGCGGTCAATCTCCAGCAGATCCTTTGTTAGCGCTATCGGGTTGGAGATCGGGGTTGTCCGTGTTAATGTCCTTCTCCTCTCCGTCTGGTGGTCAGGAACTGGTCGGAGGTGCTCTGTACAAGGAGCGGAGCTGTGGAGTTCTGGCGGGTGGGCTGGCTGGTGACTGAAGCGCTGACGTGGTCATCTGTAGTAGATCCTGGGATTAGGAGGAACGTGGTGTTCTTCATGCTATTCCTTGTCTACTTTAGCTGCTACGCGATGTTAAAGTGTAACTGCAAAGTTTTTCTAATGCTGCAAACTACTTTTTTTTTACAATACATTCATTACCTGCTAATGCTCTGCTGGCTGTCCTCAGCTGCCTCTCCCTTCAGCAGTGAAGCAAGGATAAGGCTACAAACTCCAGGGTGAGCAGGTGGTGAAGGGGTGGCGCTATGCAGTGTGCTTGTTCCTGTCTCTGTTCAGTAATTTACCAGAAACAGCTCCCTTATGTCTTCTCTGTCCTGTCTACAGTCTTCCCTCACACAACAGATGCTCAGTTTTAAAAAAAAAAAAAAAATCTAGTTTGCACAAGAAATTATCCCGAGCTGCCTCTACACACACCCCAATCTCCTAGGGTTTGGGAAGTCACAGTTGGTCAGTGAGAAGAAGGAGGGTCGCACACGTAATCTGATTAAAAGATGAAGACTTTTATATTCTGTGTGTACTGTGTCTCCTCCATCCTCCTGCATGCACTGCTGCTTTTTTTATAGTTCTAGTACTGCTCCCTCTCCCCCATGGTCCGGGGAAGAGGTGAGAGCTCTACTCTTACAATCCTCTCTTAGTGGTAGGGTGTATAGCATCATAAAATGTATTAGATTATAGGTCTACTCTATCAATCTCTCTCCTTCTCTATTGTGTGTAATCTGTGAGTATAGGTCACTGTATGCAGGTTAAGTATGATTTAAGGATGTAAAACTAATATTAATTAGTCTGTCAGATTGGGGGTCACGTTACACCATTAAGGCCAAATGCACATGATATGTGCAAAACCGGCCACAATCCGCTGCTCATCCCCTAACTGCATCGATCGGAGACTCCATTCTGCAAAAATTGGCAGCAACAAGATCTACTTGCGTTGCACGGCACGGCTCAGTCATGGTGCGTGGTTTGCTCACCGCACTGTACACAACAGACCTCTCTGGTCCGCTCACGGCCACCATATAGGATTGTGTGCATGAGGCCTTACGCTGAAGAGAGGCTTCAGCTTGAGAATCTGTGTCATGATTGGCTTGGCTGCTTGTGCTAGCACGAGAAAGCACTAAAGTGAGGGAAACTTATCTGGTCTCTGTGTCCCAACAAGAATGCCTGCCCACTTCAGGAGGCTAAAGAAATTATATATATCAGGCTAATCTCAGGCTAGGAAGAACCAGCAGCATGATGGACGTATTCTTAGAATTGTCATCAAAGCTTTCTCCCAGGTAACTGCAGAGTTTTGCCTTAATTCCAATACAGTATAGGGCTCTGTCACACACTCATGCTCAGCATATGCAATGCCAAGTGTCTGCCATTGAGTCCATACCCCCCCATGTCTAATCCTGAATATTGCTAGTATACATGGATGAAATATAACCTCTGTCTGCAGTATACAGCAGAACACTCCCATGTACAGAGCATATAACAAGATGTGGACAAACTTCAGACATAGCTGGTTTACTAAAATGCAGCAGTTGCCATGTAAATGACTGTACGCCATAGTTGTCTCCATGCCAAGTCTTGAAGGGATTTAATCTCATCTCGACCATCGCATCCATCACCCACTTGATTTGCTTTGCTTTTTGCTGGAGGCTTCTTCGGCGTTTTCCCTGGCGTACTCGTAGGCTGTGGCTGAAACAACTTCTCCCTCCTCTTTAGCATCTTTGACGTACTGACAGACTTCCCAACCAGAATAATGCTGTTCAGTACTTTCGTGTTATCACCTGGAAGCGGAAAATGCATGAATAGCAATTGCAGATAACACAACTATTTGGAATATCTTTGGTAATGATCTACAAGGTGGTCTGGGATCTTCAGACTGTTCTCCACTTTATATGCCCTGGCATTCAGCTGTAGCTCTGCGGGCACCACCATAATTGTTTTTTGATCGCCATAAAATTACATTTATATCTTGTTAGCGAGTCAGATTGGGCGTGGCCTCCTTGGGATGTCCGTAGCACCTCCCTATGCCTCCTCAGCATTCAGCAAGTACTGTCTTGTGACCAGGATGACATTGTCTAAGGTCACATGAAATCAAAGCATGAATCTCATGAAGGATGGAGTGAGTAGAAGTCCCTGGAGGCCTGCTGTGATTTCATGTGATCAGATGTATGCATGGGTACAGTCTGCCAATGTTACAGGCTAAAGCACCTTAGATAATGTCATCTGGTCACCTGAAATTACTAGCTGAATGCTGGAAGCCATGTGAAGGGCTGCTGGATTTCTGTGGATTCAGCTAAAGGGGGCCACATTAATAATTTTGTTTTAGGGGGATCCAAGGGAAAACAATGTTAGCTAAAAGAAGCGTTAGGTTCCCTAGAACCCTATTACGGTCACTAGTTTGTATTGTGAAAAAAGTGATGTAGGTTCCCTTTAAAAACTAAAAACCAACCTGCCACTTCCTGCTCTGCAGAGATCACTTTTAAGGTCTGTGCTTGTGGAAATAGGGGCAGGGTCTTTGTCTTCTTATTACTATTTCAGAGCTTTATTATATGCAAGATAACATCTTCATATAAGCTGGAGGCAGGTATCACGCAATCCATCTTGATATCGGTGTTGAGTGCAGCTCCGCTCCCCTCCTCCCCCTCAGACTATCCCACAACAATAGAAGGTCATTTTCCTCTATTCAGTTGAATGCTACAGTACTCTGTATGAGAAGTACATCAGCCGGAGGTGTATAATAACTCATTCTATCCACTTCTCACCTCCTTGTGTGTGTGGCCCCCGGTGGTACACCCAGCAGACTCTGGCTGCACGCTCTAATCCTTCCCCCCTCGCCTTCTATCCGTGTCAATCCTCCAGGCCTGTGGTCTCACTAAGGTGGATGAGGAAATGCTCTGTCTAATATTCTTGTTCACTCTAAATCTGCGCTGCCGGACCCCCCTCTGTGCGATAAGCTGAATGAATTACACATTCCCTGTTCTCGACTACAAAACGAAGATTTACTTCAGCGACGTCACCCACGCGGGGTCGGGCAAAAAAACCAACACGATTTGATGGCAGATTATGACTGCGAAGACACAGTGTTACTTCGTCCTTGTAGACGCTTAGAACGCCATTGTGCGGTGACAGCGGGATTATGGACGTCCTAAGGGTCAATATGTGAATCATTGTATTTCTGGAGTATGCGCATCTGTTTACAGTTCAGCGCTGAGGGGAAGCAGGGACTTTCAGCATAATATCACCGATGCTTGGATTCACATTCCCAGAGCAGCGTTTCAGTCTGAAATCCAGTCACCACATAGTCGGGGATTCACAGACTCAGCAACAATCTGGTTTTTTTTTGGGCTAGCTGATGAATCAAAACAACAGAAACAACGGCTCAGAGCAAACTTTAGGGGGAGAAAAAAAACGTACCCAACAGTAGAAAGCACGACACAGAGTAGGAGCCAAGACCCCCTGGCTTTTACTGAACTGGTCACCACTCTTATCACTGTAGGAGACACAAGGGGTTAACGCTGTCCCCATAATCTGTGTAGGGTAATAGCGAACAGAAAAGCAACTGAAAAATTATCATATCTGGGCACTGCACCTATATTTCTCCACAAATGTTGATAATGGGAAGATTGAGATGGCCCTAAAGATCAAAGACAGACCAGTGAGTCACAGTATATAATGTTCATAGCCGTTAAATATCAGAATGGGGGGGGCTAACTAAACTATTTACAACACCCGATCATAAAATAATTGTTAGGAAGAGAACCCTGTATGTTCTTCCCATCCCATGTGGGGCCGTTCCCTCTGCTCACTACATTGCCAGGCAGTGATACCGGGCTGAGCCTGCAGTGTGCCCCATCCACAATATCTTGCTTTCAGAGATAAAATACAACGCAACTGTTAAATGACACGACTGAACTTTGCACTTAAACCGCACGGCAAAGCGGAGAGGAATGAATCCCATCCGCCGCGACACGGAGTCGCTGTAGTCAGTGTAAGCCTTGAACCAAAGAAGAGGTGAAACACCTCATGTGTCAGATACCTCAGTAATTGGGGTATAACTCTAGACTAATGACATGCCTAAATCACTATGTAGGCCATCCCTTACACTCCTGCACTCTGACATCAAAAGTTCCACACATGGTCCTAGTGTCCCCCCCCAAACAATCAGCATTAGTATAGAGACCCCCTGCCCCCAACATAGATGCTGGCAAGTCCAACTGAATTGACGCAGTACAGAACCCCTTTATATTCTCAGGGCTGGTGGAGGTCTCAGCTTGGACCCTCATATACTGTAATGGCAGGTCAGAACGATTCCCCACCACAAGATTGGGAGGCTTTTTCAGTACGTACATTTTTTTGTCTGCTGCTCACGAGTTCCAACAGGGCAAGACTGGCTCTGTATTCACTGTACACCTTCCAGGGAGAGACAACATACAGCAATATTATACAATTAGCGAGAGACGAGATATAGAGATCATCATAGAAATATATCATATTACTTCACATTCCCAGTAACTGTCCCTTCTATTGGTGCCGCTATGCTGGCCCTGTATATATCATTGCAGGCTAGATACTAGTTGCTCTGCTTTGTGCAATTGGCCTTAAAGGGATATTTTGCAATGACACTGTTAAAGGGAACCTGACACCACACTTCTCACAAATACAGCTAGTGGCAGGTTCCTATAGACCCTTAGTAACCATCTGTGACCCTTCTTTTAGCTAAAAATGGTTCCCCTCAGATGCCCACTTGCCAATCTATGCATCTTTAGAGCAAGTCAAGGCCTAATGGGTAACATCACAGGTCTTTTAGCCTCTTAACATTAGCAAACACACATCTGACCACGTAAAAAAAAAAAAAATCACAGAATGCCTGCAAGGATTTCTACTCCTCTCCACGCAGGCTGCTGTGATTTCATGAGATATGTGCTTGGTGTACCGTATTCTAATGTTAGAAGGCTAAAGGACCTGCGATGATGTCACCCTGGTCACATGACTGCTGCATGCAGAGATAGCAAGGGGAGGAGCTGATGGATTCAGCTTCAGGAGCCACGTCTACCTCGACTCGCTATAGTAATGCTTAGACACAAGGTAAAATTAGAAAGTTGAATATATGGGAATCTGAGGGGAACCTTTTTAGCTAAAAGAGGCTGTCAGTTAGTTACTAGGGCTCTATGGGAACCTGCCACTAGCTGTATTTGTGAATGTGGTGACAGGTCCCCTTTAAAGAAATTGTCCAGATTTTGCAGATAATTGAGGTTTGTATTAAGTTCTATCCAATTTTCCATATCCTTCACACAGTTGCACGGGCTCGTTATATCCCTGGTCCATTTGATTCACACAGGTCACGCTCGTTATATCCCTGGTCATGTGATGTCACACCGGTGCCTGCTCTTTAAGCCCTGTCATGTGATGTCCCACCCAGGTGCACAGACTCGTTATAATCCCTGGTCATTGGATGTCACACAGGTTCACGGCTCGTTATACCTGTTCATGTGATGTCACAACATTGCACAGCTTGTTTTTATCCCGAAATCCCCTTTAGGTTGTGTTTGTCAATTCCACCTATTACTTCTATGATAAATCCCGTACAGTAGTTTTTCTTTGGGAGGGAGGAGAACCCATACAAAAAACAAAAAAAAAAAAACACTACTACAACAGCCCCCAACAGGCGCAATATGCCATTTACACAGTTCTTAGCTCTCAGATCTTGTACAACAGGACAGGGGGCAAGAGAAGGATAACGGCTACTTACATCCGCCAGTGATGTCATTGAATTTGTAAATAGGCGTGCTTCACCACTCCACGCAATTCATCGGACGCGATGACCATGCACACGTCAAGGGATAACCCCCGAGGTGCTCTGATGAGAGAGAAGAAGAGGTTACCGCCCTGACTTGGGCCTATTCAAGCGACCGTATGGGAGCTTGCGATACAGGGCACATTTGCAACCAGACCAAGCCCCCAGAGTAACCGCCTCTGAACCCGATCATGGTTATGACATGTGTCCCCCTATACTTTTCCGTATTCGCAGTGTAGCCCACTCGGCTTTTTAATGTAGAGGGAAGACGAGGAGCACTCACTTCCCCTCCCTTCTCACGCCGCCATGTGCTACACGGGGGTCCGTTCGCAGGCGAGCACACGGCCAACTTGATTATAACACATACACAATGGATAACAACTGACCTGGGTTCCATGAGAACTGCTCCATGTTCCTCAACAACACGATTCAGTAGTAACACTAATTTTGAAATCTCTCTTTGATATCTGCAAAAAGAAATGAACATTTGGGAAACTCATTTTTACGCCCCTTCGTGTCTTCAAGTTCTTTCTGTACGTCACAGCCCTACCCGCCACATCCCTGATCCTAGAGTCAGCACCATGATACCTAGACACGGTGAACCGGAGCCAATTGCGTACCCCTGTATGGGCCCTGCAGCAGTGTATGGAGGCGTATGATTCCAGTATCCCCTTGTCTGCCATAATAAATACGTTGGGGCGGTCAATGTCCTACTCCCCGGATTTAGGATCCTATCCCTACTTCGGTCCATAATGTCCAAAAAACACCCCCTCCCCTTTAAAGAGGACATTGGTCCTAGAAATGGAGAATCCAGTGTGGATCACTGGGTTACCCTACTATGTAGACTCATGTATAAAATGCAAATTAATACAAAATTCAAATCATTCCAAAAACCACAACATTTCGTAAAAAGGGACCAATAAATAAGTCTGGAACAACGCATACAATCCGGCTGTTGGACATTTGGAAGAGATTGTTCTTTCAAACTTCTTGAAAACGCTCCCTTTTATTTCAACAAACTGGAAACAATAGAGAGGGGGGGTGTAAGGTTACCTGCATCTAAGCGCCCCACAATTATGTAAGAACTAGACAACTGTCTATATCCATGAGATAAAAGATGAATTTCCAAAGCAGATCCCTAGCTACCCCTACACAATACACAAGTATCAATGGAGAACAAAAAGGGTTTGGGGGGAGAAGGCAAGGTCAATTTTCCTCCTCCATTACAATGTGCGAATCACACATGTAATAAGGGTTAACGGACAGCCTTGGGTTTTCGAAATACCCAGGCTGTCGTCCCTACCAATCGCGCCCGCCCCTGATGCCTCATGGGGGCCGACGATCGTCACTACCAAGGTTATTATTAAGGTATTATTATTAATAATTATTAAGGTTTGCCAGCATCGATCGACGATCGTTACCAGTAAGTGTTTGCTCCAATGCAGTAAAGGAGTTACCGGCTACCCTGAGCCCTCTCCGTGGTCACATGTCTGTAAGGGGTTAAAGGAATCTTCCTCAAATCCATCGTGCCTAAACCAGGGACACTTACCGATAATCTGACCTAGTGATCTTTCATATATGTTGTTATCAGTGGCCTCCTTCCTTTTACAATAACAATTTGACATTATGCTACTGATCTGAAGGGCTCAGGTGTTATCAAGACCCCAGTGCTTCGGCAAATTCCAGGCTGTTACAATGAAGCAAACATGTTTCACTCACCCCCTGTCCCCGCTCTTCTTCTCCATCTGCCATACTTAGGCAGCTGAAAATCAGGGGGGAGGGACTATTCTGGCTCATTGTAGCAGCCTGGAAGCTACCGCACTGAAGGGCTCTGGCAATACGCACCAGAGGCCTTCTGGCTCATTAAATAGTGGAATAAGATGGACTTTAGAAGAAGGAGGCCCTGGAAGAAATAAAAAGATTACCAACAGTCAAAGGTCCTCGATCTATGAGTAATGTCTGTTTACATGATGGATTTTGGGGATACCAGCTCCACTTGTTTACGAGCCAATAGCCCTACCCCTGTCATATCCTGCACAGCGCGATTTAGCTTGGCCACGTTCTTTCATTCATTCTGATATAGGTGACCTGGAGGCCAAATCCTCTAGTGGGAATAATCCCAGTACAGGAAGGGTATTGCGGCTCTCATCTTGCATATGGATGCCCCATCCATCTTATTTCAAATCACATTCAGAGGTTTTTTTTTTTAGTTTTCAATGAGACTATAACCCAAAGCAAGTAAAAAAAATCATAAACATTTTTCGCAAGATGATAAACCTGTAATAAAATTGTAAAAATGACAACATACATATAAAAGTAACATGGGATGACGCCCTGACTGACACGTAACAACATCAGCACTCCACGTTATTAGACATCATGATGGTGAGAGCGACTTGTTGTGGGAGTTGAAGGCCACATTCAGGGTGGTCGCTGCACTATATAAGGTGCGTGTAGACTGGGGGCAGCACCATCAGGAAAAATAACCAAAGTATGCAAAACTAAGCAAAATGTGGTAAAGACTAGAGTGACTCTGTAACACTCGAAACTGGTTGTTCGAACCATAATCCCTTGCTTACACTTGGCTGCAAACGCTACAGCTATATAACACCACAATATATGGGGTATATTAAAGGATACAGACAATATAGGACTCCATTAAGAAGTGCGGGATGACGCCCAGGTGGGCTCTTTTCCTCTCCTTGGTTCTGTGTCCGTCCATACAAAGTCCAAAATGTCCCTTGTCCGAGGAGGCAAACAGCGGTCTGGCGACCTTGAGATAACATAATACGGGTTATAACCAAGAATGAAATCTGCCCCAAATATATCCTCCGCACCCGAACCTCTAGGGCCACGTGGCCTATGTAATGTTCAATCCTACAGAAACGCCCCTGAACCTTGGTCTGCCACTGCATCTCTTATAGTACATTTCCTATTAGAGTATGAGATTATTGGGCGAAAACCCCGGACAGAAATCAGCCGTTTCGGGCTGTTGTATATGTGTTGTGCCTTTCTACAGCTCTGCTTCCATGAGTGACCGGAGGACCAGTGCTAATTGTCGGCTGTAACCTAATACAACGGATGGATCCTTCCGCTTCCTCCTAATTCATGGGGGAACCGCCACAAGGTCAGATCATTGTGTGGTCCCTTGTACATATCAAGTGATTTAAAGGGGTTTTCCCACGAAAGGCCTACTCAAACTCCACTTGATCAGGGGTCTCAGCGCTGAGACCCCAGCAGGTCCGCATAAACGAGGGGTCTTTCTTCATCAGACTAATGGAGCCGACGGTCGTGCGATGACCGTTCTGCTCCATTAATCCCTCTATGTGCGCGCCTCGCAATTTCAGTCACTTCCCTAGAGCTTAATTTAGCGAACCGTCATACGCGACTGTCTGCTCTATTATCCTGTTTGGTCGCGCCCCCTTGTTCTCGCGATGTGTAGAGGTCTCCGCATTGATACACCCACGATTTTTCCTTTGTTGAAAAAAACTTTACCCTACTGTAGGAGGGCTAATTTTCATACCATTCCTCAGCATTATAGGGAGTGGAGCTGGCCGTTCCCTATTCCGGCCACAAGCATAGAATAGAGCAATTCTTCATTTCCGTGTACGTGTATTATTCATATCTCACAAGACATCCAACATGTTACACTTGAAACAACTTGATGAGATTCCAGGCGCTCTGAAACAGGTGAAAAAGGTTAATTTACACATTTACCCACGATAATTAAAACTACAAATTATCAGAACAGTTACAATGACAAAAAAAAATCAACAAATATTGCACATCTGATGCTGCGGACTAGTATGTTGGCTCTTCCTATGCGAGAATGCTGGTAAGAGGTAAAGGCGTCCCTTTACAACAAAAATCACTGGACAAAAACGTGCAACATTGAAGCGTTTTGGACCTCTGACCAGTAAATCCGTACATTTAGATCGGAGCCAACATACTTTGTCCGACACCGCGTCTGCTGTTGCACTTTTTGCTTTTTGGTCCATGTCTTTCATTCAAATTTTATTTATACCTTTTTTATAAATGTGTTTTTTTTTAGCCTTTTTTCACCTTCAGTGGAGCCAGGAATCTGCCCTTGTTATAATCAGTGGTCCGCTTCTCCTCTCACCAGTTCCCTGCGACGCTAAACACCTCCCCACAAAAACAGAATAGGCCGGTGACCTGAAATCTTCTTTTTATTCTGCACCATGTTACCACTGCATGTGGCCGTCTTGCGCTGATCATTCACACTCCAGCTTTTTAAATAATGTAAGCTTGATACTGACTGTCCCCGGATCAGGTGATAACTCATGGAATAAGTCCACATAGTTGCTCATGAAGTAGCAGATCACTAGTAATCACCCCCTCATGTAGTCACAACCTGCGCCGGCTTGGAGGACACGACCACCGCTGGAGAAAAACAGAAGAAAAAAATTGTCAGAGTTCAATATACTGCCATCTGTGTCATACTTTAGTAATACACACAACAAATAAAATCTAGCTCTATTGAGGATTTTATGTTTCGAGCTGCAGTCCATCATTTATCACTAAAGCCTTTGAATAGAAGAAGGGTAGAGGTGTCGGCAGACCCCACACCCCAGTATAGACAACCTGTGCCCCTGTATGATTATTCCTTAATACGTAGCATGTCACTAACAGACTGGGTGCAGTCCCCATGCAGTCCCCACTCATGAGCCTATGATTTGTTAAAGTGCTAAAGTAAGGAACACATGATGGCGCTATAATAAAGATGATTATTCTTTATTCTTATGAGCAAAAAGCTCATGTGGCCACTGCAGCTCCTATATCCCTGTTCCTAAATCCGACAGCACTATGTATAACGGAATCGCCCTACCAAGGGCACATACACTAGTTACACAGTCTGCTTACTATATACCTCACGTTCCGCTCCATGAGAAACTGTTCTTACAACAGCGCTGGCCCCGTCTCCTGTAACACCAGCGCTATAAACTCAGCAGCCAGAACAATCATGAGTCGGGGTCACCTCCATCCCAGCGGGGGCAGGGACTCAATGGAGGGATTAGGGTTCACAATACACACACCCCTATGGATGGATCACAGTCATATAAACCCTCACAAAAGAGTCACGTCACTTAAACTTTGGTAAATCTAAAATTTTTTCCATGAAAACAACTATCCATAAGCTGCTATTCCAACTGCATAATAGAAGAGTACCTAAACGTAGATATGATATAAGAGGGATTTTGTGAAGCCCTAGAATATAGGTTTTATAAACGGTAGAAAGGCAGAATACATTCAGACTCCTAATCGATAGCGAGAGTCCCGATTACCATCCCACACACAGCGAGGGTCCTTATACCCCGCCCACACACAGTGATGGCCGCGAGGGTCCTTATTCTCCGCCCACACACAGGGATTTGACCGCAAGGGTCCTTATTACCCCGCCCTCCCCCCCCCCCACAATATTGACAGCGAGGGTCCCTTATTGACCCGCCCACTAAACGGTGATTACAGCGAGAGTCCCCATCATTCCTCCCATACACAGTGATTGACATTGAGAGTCCTGATTACCCCCGCCCCACACATTGATTGACAGGAGAGTCCTGATATACCCTCCCCCACACGATGATTGACCATCGAGATCCTGATTACTCCACCCACCACAGTGATGCAGTATGTGAGGTTCCACCAATTACTCCACCCCTCACACATCTTACGTAGCCACAGCATTGAAGAGTATGAACCTGATGAGGCCAGCGGAACCCCTAAGGGGTAAGTAGTGTGGACACATATAGGAAGGCGTCCAGGCACAGGAAGAACCCAAAAAACATCAGCTGCAAACAAGTGAGAAGAGAGTTACTCCAGTAATTCTTATATCTGTAAATCTGATAATCTGCCAAACCATAATACCACACTGGTACAACAATAACAATACACCGTACACAACAAGCCATATGAATAGTAGTATCCCGGCAGGGGCATGTAGATAATAGCTCCTGCTCCCTGTATATCACATCACATCCAGATGTCCCGGAATAACAAGGGGGAACTGCACATTAATGCTGCTTTAACCCGTGTAACATAGGCCGGGAACAATGCATTGTGGGACTGAAAATATGTCACATTTTTAGCTGCGGGTGGTTCCCATATAATCCCCTTCATCGATTATCTGATGCCTACGCTTCTATGAAAGTATTGATGTCAAGATATTGCACCAAGTCTCTATGGGACTTGCAATACCAACATACCAAAGGACAGGGGTGGCGCCGTTTGTCGAAAGAGAGAAGCCAAGTTTTCCCTAACTTGTGCATGGCAATTATAAGCATTTAGTTACAATGAACCTGTAATTCGAAAAATCCCATCATTTTTCTTTATGCAATTAGATCCTGAGACATTGAGTGTGCCCAGGCCTATGCCTCCCGTTTTCCTTTTTTTACTTAATTTATATGGTAATGGCAAACGTTGTTAAGGGGCAGTGCCGTGTAGTGATTAGCATGACACAAAGAGTGAACAGGTTCACCAGTAGGCAAAGCCCGCCCCAGTGCACCAGGATCTCATTTACATACACAATAAAACTGGGAGTTTTCTATGAAATGCTGAATCACTTAGAACAGTGTAAATTATGTCTGGAAATTTTTAAGTGGCCTACACGAATGCGACAAACTATTGCTTGCCTTGTATCCAGGTCCATCATCCCCTGGCTCCATGGCTGCTCTGTACCCAGATATACAGCAGATCTTGCAGTTCTCCGCATGAGACTCTAGACGTGTGGTCATCCACTCCTCCTGGCTAAGTGCTGGAATATTTTACGGCCACTTTAGCCAGCCCCCTCGCGGTCCTGCCAACATCAGCGCCATCTGATTACACTATAAAGGTCTATAACCCCCTGGCAGGAACGGTGGTGGTATACAGAGGAGATCGCAGTATTTCAGCCCACTCTTTGTTGTTGACGTCCCCTTTTTGGGGGGCTGGGGGTCTTGCAATTTTTTTACAAACCTGATTCTTACTGAAGGCCCATCCTGCATCTCCCCGCACTACTATAGATCATAATCCTTCAACACGATGGATGTTACACAGAGCGCCTCAGAGGATGCTGCGATGATGAAGGAATACGCGGATGGCGGAGGGAGTCTCTGACCACACACGTGGCGGCCGTGCCAGGTAACGTTACACAGTGCGCACCAGACGCTCCTTCACGTAACCTGCTCCGTCCCTCATCCCCTGGTGGCCTTGGTCGTCTGTGTGTTAAATAGATCTACGACTCAAAATGATTTTTATAGGAGGGGGCAAAGACAGCTACATCAAGCGCCGGCATCACAATGGGTGATTTTGTAGGGTCCTAAAGGTCTATTTTACCCGGCATCCAACTTAGGGGGGGAGAGGGGCCGAGTGGCACCAGTCAGCCAACATAATAAGAGATTTAAGCGGGATGTGGGGGGTGGTTTCATTCGAGTGACCTAGCACCACTGATGTTGGGGGGTTGTGGGGTTGGTTGGGAAGGTTGTTCACCTAGGCGGGGCACCGTTCTCTCCTAGGCAGCGCAATGGGGGGGTGAATGCGCTTTCGCAGTATACATTAGATCACGCGCCTCCTATAACTCAGGTGCTGCCTTTTGCAGCGATTGTGTGCAGTGTAAGGTATAATATAGCGACCCGTGATATTTGATTCTTTCCAACATCTATGGGCGCGTGCGGCCACTATAATCCTAACAAACAGCGGATGTCTCTGTGGTTTAAACAATGAGCGCCTGCAGTGGGGATCAAAAATACACAAATAAAGGAAACTTTTGTACATATACTGTCTATAAACATCGATTGAATCCATGAATGTGGGCCAAGGCCTTGTGGAAGCAGATATCAGACTCTACCATATGCTGCGTTGAGATATTGATCGGCCCTGCCTCAGCAGAGATCCTCCCCCTAGTTTTTTCGGCTGCTGTGACGTCCCTCATCTCTGTGGAACAGTGGTCAGGATGTCATCCGTCCCCCCGCAGTGTGGACACTGCACATGTGTACACAGCTGAGCTCCTTGCAATCTAACAATTAATTTATCTACAGGATTTATTCCCCTGGTGTACAGATGGCGCCGCTGGTCAGTCAGCTCCAATATCACTTCTCATATAGCTGCATTACATTAGGAACAGAAAACTTTTGAGAAGTTTGGAACTGCGTCAAGGCTATTGATATGCTCTAGAATTTTTGCACATGTTAGTGGTCGAACGAAGTCTTTTATCCAGTTTTTTATTTTTAGACCCTAATATGCAGTTTCGGGTCCGCAGTTAAACTACCAAGGGCGTGGATCCAGAGTCTGATCCTTCGCTATCTTCTTTCCTGGAACAATTCCTCCATCTAAAGCACATTAACTTGCTTTTTCTATTCACGTTACGCAGTGTACGATCACCCCCTCCCTCCCCCTGCAGACTACGTCATCAGTGCCCTCCAGTAGGTCACCCCAACCAGTATTCAGTATAATCCATGTTTGGACTATCACCCTACCCAATTGCAACTATATCTGAGAGGAGTGAGGGGGCAAAGCAGAAAGATCCAACACAAGCGGAAAGGCTCACAGACATGCCGGCTGTGTGAAGGAGATGATATCATCTACAGCAACTAATGGACATTCTTTTAAAAATGAAGAATAAACCTTTCTGCAATTATCCCTTTAAAAGACACCTAACCATGAGGAATCCGACGTAGATCTGATGTCATACCTCCTTCCTGCCTCGGCCATAATCGCAATTTAATACTCCTTGAACCTAACTTGTAAAAACTATTTTAGTGATATGTAAAGTTAACTGCAGAGGCTACTGGTGCAGGGTGTAGCCTTAGCCCCCAGTGCCCGGCTAGATAGTACACACCAGTGCCCCTGCAGTTAATTTTACATATTCCGAAACTAAAGTTTATAACAAGTTAGGATCCAGATTATTTAATCACAGATTAGGGCGCGCAGCAGGAGGAATCTGCCATCACATCTACCTTCTATAGTAATTCCGCACGGTAAGTTTCCCTTGATGTGTAATTGCCAAGGTACTGCATTTATATGTCCCAAGTTCAGCATTAGGAAGACTGGGGCAATGCTATCACATTGGCAACGGATAGCCCACCGTACCACCTTGCTTTGTGGTGTTAGGACATAAGCCAAGTGTAAGATGGAAAATTTCGTTCAGAGATCCCCTGAGTGGTGGTTTATGTAATCTTTTATTAAAATGTTAAGTGCAGGTAGGATTCAGGGGAAAGGGAGTTTTTCATTTTTGGCTTAAAAAGTGTGCATTTCTTCTCAAGTCACCTAAAAAGTGGATCCCCTATTATATTCTTGGATTGATATGTTCGCATCCGTTTTGTCTGTTTCTGTCGGAATTCAATATAGTCTGATCTAGTGATTTTTTTTAGCCCATTAAACCCTTGATTTTCACAAAAATGTAACTATGTACACTAGAATGGACCCTTCCCAGCGAGACCCTTTTAGATGTCCTTTCATACATGTTCAACTGCTGCCTATCCGTGGGGATAACTATTGTCTCTTAATGGATATCCTCTGTTCTAGTTTATAAGTGTGGGGTGTTGCAGTAAAGTCAAGCTACCCCCCCCCACCTCACTGACCTGTAGGGACTCTTAACGAGGGGGTGAGGAGGCACGGTTGATTTTTTTTTTTCACGTATCCACTCACGCTCACCCCTTTATTGAGGGTAAGGTTAATGATGTAGTCAGAGTGAGCAAACACAACGGCACTGTCTCTTCTCGCTCTCCTCCCTCTGTACCAAGCCACAACTCCGACACACGCCTAATAATCTGTTTTTCCTTTCAGATTTGGTAAATCCTTTATATAATAAATAATTCCTTATCAAGTGCCCACAAATACACAGATCTTATACCTGTTCCTGTCCCCAAGGGCTCACAATCTAATCACCTACTATATGTTTTTTGGGAGTTAGTGAGCCAAACCAAGGACCTGGAGGCACACAAAGACAGAGAGACCCTCCTTACCCTTCCCTCAGGACTTCTCTTCAGTGTGGTTAGCGTGTCAGCGTGGAGGGCATGGTAGCTATATCCTGGCCATCCTTTCCCTTCTTTCATAAAAGCCTTTTTCACAAGACATTGGCTCAATCCTAAAAGAGGCATCAGTGGAAATGTTAAAGTCATCTTATGGTAGTGGGTGAAGTTCTGGTGGGTTTGCTTTCAGACCGTTTTCTTTGAGTAGCATAACCGTTATTGAGGTCTCTTCAGATATTTACAGACCAAGGGCAACCAGTCCACCTGCAAGCCCTCAACCTACCCGCACACTTAGCATAGCCAATAAACTTTCTTCTCATACATACCAGGATAATACATTTAAATAGATGGAATCTGTCACAAGTTTAAACAATTGGTCCCTGAGATTTGTGGAACCATACTTTTGTGTTTGGTTCGCTGCAGTGCTGTGAATAATGCATTTATAACCCGGATAGTAGCGGACTTGGAGCACTGAGCTGCACTGGTGTGAGAGATCTCTTCATTAAACGCTGCCTCCTTCTGATTTAGAATTTATTTTGTCATCATGTCTCTATTTCTGTCACATCTACCTGTTGGAGCAGCACAAGATCCCATCACCAGCCTTTATATCTAGTCGATTTATACATTATTCTTATAAAATCCTCTATTCTTTATTATGTTAAATGGAGGCTGTCACATGGTCAGAGGCCGTGATGTCACCCCTGTTCCCCTCCCCTCTCCCCCCCTGCTCATGTCTGTGTGTAATGTATAGTAAAAACTGCTGTGTATGTGCTTTATCTGCTGACATGCTGCATCCTCCGAATCAACAGAGACACAGACATAGCTACGCAGGTACCTGACATGTTCTGCTATAACATGGTTGCGTTGCACCCTGGAGCGGTTTGGTTCTCTCCTATCACACACATCTGCAGGGGGCGGGGCCCAACACCAGGAAAGGCCCATGGAGCTACCATTACACTCATTATACAGGCTGTCAACCTTGTGATCTAGGAGTATCTCATACACCGGCTGCAGTGGGCGCCACCCAGGAGTCACATGGATGACGGCGATTACACCATTATTCCTCACAGATGACATTAAACAGGCTGTCAGTCATGCACTGGGGTGTGGCTGGTGCCTCCCACTCATGAATAAGCTTAACAGCGTGAACATTCAATACTCAATTTGACTCTTCACAGGTCATTTGCATACAGCTTTAGGACCTCATTGCTTAGGATGACAGACATGAGAAGGCAAGGCAGGGATAGAGGCCATGCTTCTAATGGCAGTTTAGAAAAATATTTAATTTAGGGGTTTTTGCCGATGGTCTCTTTAAAGCAGCTCCCTCATCTCCCACAACAGCGATCCATGTCTAACTTCATCATGGAATATTAAATGGGTTTTCCAAGAGAGGAGGTTCTTAAATTTACTCAGGAATAAGAAATAACACATTCCCTAATTCACTGTTATTACCAAAATACAGCATTCAAGATTCATTCCAACTCTCTATCAGTCCTGCTTTCACAATTTTCATCTGCCCCCGTATCTTCTGACTTAGTGTCCGGAAGCCATCTTTGTTTTCTGTCGTCAGACATGGAGCTGAGATATTCTTCTCGTCCTCTGCAGAGGGCCGCCCCTCCCCTTGCAGTCCAGGACAGAGCTCAACCTGATACACAGACACTGACTTCCCATCCAGCATATACACAGCGTGATGAGAGCTAAAAGCAGTTCTTTATCTGGGAGTGGGAGCAGGCACATCAGTCTGATGTGTGATCATTGTGTAGGCTGACATGTTGCAGCGCTGCAAGTGGTAATTGGGTGCAATGTGCATCTCATGGATCTCATCTTCTGCTTCTGTCTCTTTCTCTTTCTATGTTTCTATACGCTTGAATGTTCGATCATTTAAATGAAAGTGTTATAAACCTGTAACCTGATAATCTTAAGCAAAGTTTTCTTTTTCATGGGCACACCCATGGGCAGGTCTGTGCCCCATTTACCTTCAATGTATTTTCACCAAGGTAACAAGAGAAAGTTGTCCAGCTAGAATCTGCAGTCCCACTGCTTTGGTTCTGTTATGTAGCTCTTGTGTCCCCCCCTCATCCTCATAGGACTGTAAGCTCTTGTGTCCCCCCTCATCCCATAGGCGTTAATCTCTTGGTGACCATGCCTGAGGCAGGCTCCAACAGAAATATTTAATTCAACCAATACCCTATTTTCTTGTCATATGATACAGAGCAATTAGAAAATGAATAACGATTACAAAAAAATTTGGCCCTAAGTATCTTAAAATCATACCATCATACATCACAGTACATCTAGTAATTCTATAATTCTATAAAACCAATTCCTTATGTAATCATCCATCACCCCCTTCTTCTCCAGCCTCTCGGGTATTCGTAGCAGGTGTAACCCCGCTCTCGCCGCTCCTTGTAATTGCGCTTCATTATGTTTCCAGAATAACCCCTGGTGAGCTTCGGCGCGGATGAAGCCGAAACACCGGAGATCTGTAAGACAAGACATTGTAGAGGACGCAATTAAAATATTACCAAATACTTTGGTAAAATTACATCAACCAAATCCAAAAATGATTTTGTCCCTACATCTAGTGTTTGCATGGGCATGCACATCTCTCCTGGTCTTACGATTACAATGTTATAGGCACTACTGGGGTAGCCTGCTGCGGCAGCCCAGTTGTGTTGGATTCAGAGAAAGTTGGAAGAAGGAATCGTCTTCACACCCCTGTTTGTCGATCAAATTAATTGCTCTGTGACATAAAGTGCCTTATTCCAATTAGGGAGATGTGCTTAGTCTTCCTGCACACAACGTAGTTCTCCCTGGTGCAGAGGAGGCAATTATATGGATAACGGGCCCCCATACATTTGTGTGCATAATCCCTTACTCTTCCTGGAGGGTTTCACCGGGACGTCCCGTGAGAGTTATAAATAACATTTGTCAGTACGGCGGACCTGAAAACTTTTTCATCGTACGTCCCATAGGAAATTTTTAATACTTGACAGTAAAGGACGACGCACTGAAAGCCCTTTTCTGTATTTTTCCGCCTCATTCTCCATCGCTGTTTTTGCAGTAAAATGACTACAATTAATGATTTTTACGCGTCACGTTCTTGGCACGCGGGTAGAGAGTTCAATGTCACCTCTCCCGCTCGTTTTTGGTAGCGACCATTCATTAAACTGCTGAAAAGTATCGTCGGTGTAATAAACGACGGCCCGCCTGTCCAGAGGGACATGATACCTTAGCCGTACGTCAAAGTCAAGGCTGGTGACCTCACAAAAAGTCATCATCCGAAATATCAACAAATGACGGGAGATAAGCAATAGGATGGGGACAGAGCGATATATGGGGGACGGTTATAAATCTTCATAGTCACAAAACACAGACCTGCCCTGTAGAGCCAGACCCCCTTCTCATGCCATAGTCATAAACTACTGGTTTCTATTATGGAGCGATTCCAAATATTAGACCCAAGTGTCCTTTTTCGGCACATTTTTGGTGCTTAAACCAACAAGCTGCGCCGCAGCCCGCCCCCCACAGAGCATAACCACAAAATACTGCAGCCCCCCCGCCCCCCACAAGCATAAACCCAACATACCTGCACCGCCCCCGCTCCCCCCCCCAACCCTCCAGTCCCGCCCAACCCCTCCGGCCCCCTCACTTCCTCCCTCCCCCCCCATCAACAAAAGTATCCTGGCAAGTATCCTCCCCCCCACCACCCCCTACTTCGCTCCCTCCTGGCCCAATCCTCCCGATGTCCATCCACTCGCCACGCCCCCCACACAGACCAAAAACAGCTTCCCCCCCCCACAGTAAAGCATCACAGCGCGACCACCGCATGCGAGACAATAAAAACCCAACATACTGCAGCCCGCCCCCCCACATAGCATCAACCCAACATACTGTCAGCCGCAGCCCGCCCCCACAGATCATAAACCCAACAATACTGCAGCACCGACTATACGCCGCCTCACCCCCCCACAGCATACCCAACAATACGCAGCCGCCCCCCCAGCGCATGAAACCCAACAATACTGCAGCCCGCCCCCCCACATATCCCGCATAAACTCCAACAATACTGCGCCGCCCCCCCACAAGCATAAACTCACATACTGGAGATCCCCCCCCCCCCATCAGAAACCCAAAAATACTAGAGCACATAGAGTAGAACCCAACAATACGGAGCCCTCAACCCACAGAGCATAAACCCAACATACTGCAAACCCGCCCCAACAATACTGCATCCCGCCCAACCCCCCCCCCAGAGTTAAACCCAACAATACTGCCTCCCGCCCCAACGCCCCCCCCCCAAGCGCATACCCAACCCCAACAATACGGAGCCCCTCTCCCAGAGCATAACCCCAACAATACTGCAGGACCCCCCCCCCCCCCCATACAACGCCAACAAGCTGGAGCCCCTCCCACCAGAGCATAACCCCAAAATACTGCACGCCCCACTCCCCCAAAAGGCATAACCCACCCCCAATACTGTAGCCCCCCTCAATAGCATAAAAACTATAGTGAAGCCAGAAATGACTGATTTGGCAGGCGCTTGCGTTACTCTATATGCACATGTCCTTATGTACCAGTCACGGTCACAATGAGTCCTATATTTGGTTATGTCTCTGAGGTCTTTTGCAACCATCTTTATGGTCAGGATTACTGAGATGTGAACCATCATGAGGCTTGTTAGCCAATGACCCTTTTGGAGACAATCTCCTATAGACAGGCCTGATAGCAGCGCTAACTTGGTCTCCCTCTTTATATCTGGTCCTGTCCGGTGTGTCATGTCATATTATAGTATTAGTATTACTAGTATTTCTTCTTCCCTCTATGCAGATTTTCCGGTTAGCTCATACATAACGACATGGTCCGTCTTGTCTAGCAGATGGATTAAGTTTAGCAATACATATAGAAAAGGAGGAACATAAATCACCCAAGAAACAGCCCATCTGCATTTCGCTGCTACAGAAAAAGCCGTCTCCGCTGACCAGATTTTGACACATTTCATGTAAATTGGGTCAATTTAAGCAACACTCAAACCAGACTCAGTCATGTCAACAGGTGGTCCCACAATTAGGGGTTTTACAGAGGTTAAAGACATGACTGCTAGCTATCTTCCAAGTCCAGCGCACCACTGGACCCGTGGTTAGTGCTGGTAGGCAGCTAACTGTACAGAGATGAATGGAGCCCGACTGCAATACCACATCCTACCCATGGTCAGCGTGGCGCTGTTTAAGAAGCAGAAGAAAGCGCCCCGGCCCATGTTTTTTGACCTACGGACAAGCCCTTTTTAGACCCCTCCTGAACCCCATTATGTGAAATAAAGGGTGGATTGAAAATATTGGCAGTGTTCTGACACGTCGTATCACAACCCAAAATTGAGCTGGTGGAATCTCTGTTCCTGTGTAAGGGAACCATTTGTTTTTAAACCCTTGGAGACATAGCCCCTTTAAGATGTAACAGCCCTTAGTTAAAAGCTCTAATGGAAACTACATCAAAATCCATCCTGATAACCAGATACACTTACTCATAGATCCGGGCACGTGCTGTGATATCTTCTTATCTTGGTTACCATGTCTCCTTCCTTCTTAAATCAAAATTAAAATTATGCTAATAATAGAGTCTGTTACAAGCCCTACATTCTTTAGCTTCATAAACTGTTACACAACACATAAACTGTCACCCAACCTCCCCCTGCGCCCTTAGCATTCCCTTCCCCCTCTGCCGCTGTAGTCTCATACATGGAAGGGGAAATTTTGCAGCCCGTGTAACAGCCTGTACGCTACGTAACGGAGGGGCTTTCTGATAACACTTTCTTAGCATAATTTTAAAAGTGATTTTAGAAGAGGAGGCCATGGTAACCCATAAGAAGATTACTCACATCCAGGCACCGTGACTGTGGTAATGTCCCTGTTACATGCTGGGTTTTGATGGTAGATTTCCTTTAATGCTGAATACATGATAGGTTTGTACATCTGACCCCTTGCGTGGCCAGAGCAGCGGGAGGACGCCTTGTATAAACAGCGACGTGCTGCTATATAGGGGGTGACGTGCCTGGTGCCAGGTAGGGTTTATTGTTACTACACAACAACCTATACAAAGGAGAAGCAGCTGCTGCTGAGCACACAACCGTGCTACAAGCGAGGGCCGCACGCTACCATGCCCTCACCCCCAGCGTCACCCACCTCATGCTGAACTCGCCTGTGCTTTTTGGAAACCTTATACAATATCATGAAACTAGAGTTACATTCAGAGTCTTGAACGTGTTCACCCCAAAAAATTTCTGGCTGATCTGTGCAGCAGTTCCCTGCTGACTCCCGGACTGTAACACAGTATCCTCTGCTGTCACGTGTATGTTTATCTGTATGTTACCTCAGGAAATCACCATGATAACTCAGGGACATTACCAGAGATCAGGCACAGTGACTGCAGTAACCTCTTATTTTTGTTATGGCATTTGGAAATATATATATAATATATTATATATATCACCTTCCTTCTTAATAGGCAACTTTTATAATTACGCTAATGAGCCTAAATGGGCGCTGGGGTGTTATAGAAGCCCCTCTGTGCTCTGGCTTCACGCTGTTACACTGCGCAGCAGCACATCTCAGTCCTTTGTCCCGCACTTGCTCTATTACTCAGCAGCAGGAAGTGCTCTGGTACAATTAACAGCGTGTATGGGCTTCCTCTGTTGACACGCCCCATAGCCCTTAGGGGAGGCTCATAGCCTAATTATAAAGGTGATTTTAGAGGAACGAAGCCGATGGATAATAAATATAAGAATTTAGGCACAGTCACTGTTCCTGGAATCTATGAGTAAGTGTATCTGGTAATATCTTAGAACATGTGGGTCTCTCAGTATTATCAGACCTCAGCACGTGTATAGGGTATTTGTCAGTCCAAGAGAATTTATTTGCAGCTGCTCTGCATGTCACAGTGTATACAATATGATGTTACTTTACTACCCTGTTTTCCTTCCCCGAAAATAAACATTGTCTTAATATTTAATTTGCTCCTAATGAGTACTAAGGTCTATTTTCAGGTATGGCTATTTTTTCCGCAACGAACAATATTGACATGACCAAAAATTTCTATTTTTCTCGAACATCTTATGACTCTCCAAACTCTGAATTTCCTGCTGTATTTCTTGTGACTCCATTTTATTAGAATCATTGGCCCCAATCTCTCATTTAGTAAAATCGCTTTCCATAAACAGTGACCCTTCTTATCCCTTGTAGCTGCTGGTATCAATTTGCATCACAACAGCCGGATTATTTTCCATGAATTCTTCCGCCATGTCACAACCTTCTCATCCTATAAAAGATCCACCTATACTAATGTTATGGCGTGGGGGGCTGTAGCATGACTGATGCAATGTCCTTATTTTCAGGGAGGCCTTATATTTCTAAGCTATAAAAAATTGTACTAGGTCTTATTTTTGGGGGATGTCCTTATTTTAGGGGAAACAGGGATATACTCATTAAAGGGGTCAAAATATTGATGGTATGAAACTAGATCCGTGTGTAGTCATCACAAGAAATGGATGCATAGGAATAGCGCGTCCTGCTTAGTGGTCACTTTGGGTACTACAGCTCAGCATCCACCCAAGAAAAGAGACTGAGCTGCAGTATATAAAAAATGAAATTGGACAGTTAAAAGTGCCAATGCTTGTCCAATTTTAAAAGAAAGTGCCTATAACTCCCAGGGAGAGTGTCTGTTATAAAGACCCTGCGGACGCCCCATGTCCAGTGGATGGAAGACCCCTTAAAAAGCAAAAACAAGTGCTCAGCAATGCTGCTTCTGTAGGATTTCACTAAAGCTCGAATAACCTTCATATTCGGCATCTGCTGCCATAGTAGAAATATGGACAACGGCTGACTCCGCCCATGCTGTAGTGGGGGCCGCGCACAACCGGGGGCAAGCACAAGGGCCGCGCACACAGGGCAGCACAATTGTGCCGCCACACAGCAAGGGGCAGCAACCAGGCCGCGCACACAGTGGCCAGCACAATGGGCCGCGCACAATGGCAGCACAAGGGGCCGCGCACACAGGGGCAGCACAAGGGGCCGCGCACACAGGGGCAGCACAAGGGGCCGCGCACACAGGGGCAGCACAAGGGGCCGCGCACACAGGGGCGCACAAGGGGCCGCGCACACAGGGGCAGCACAAGGCCGCGCACACACGGGGCAGCACAATGGCCGCGCACAACCGGGCCAGCCCAAGGGCCGCTCACACATGGGCAGCAACAAGGTGCCTCGCAACAGGGCTCACAGGGGCCGGAACACATGGGCCGCACAAGGGCCGCGCAACAGGGGCAGCACAAGGGCCGCGCACACAGGCAGCACAGGGGCCGCGCCACATGGTCAGCACAAGGTGGCCCCACACAGGGCAGCAATGGCCGCGCACACAGGTGCAACACAAGGGCCGCGCACACAGGGGCAGCACAAGGGGCCGCGCACACAGGGGCAGCACAATGTCCGCGCACACAGGCACACACGGGGCCCGCTCACACAGGGCAGCACAAGGGCCGCGCACACAGGGGCAGCACAATGCCGCGCACACAGTGCAAGCACAGGGCCGCGCACACAGGGTCAGCACAAGGGGCCTCGCACATCAGTGGCAGCACCAGGGGCCGCGCCCATGGCGCAGCAACAAGGGCCGCGCACACAGGGGCAGCACCAGGGGCCGCGCACACAGTGCAGCACAAGGGCCTCGCACACAGGGGCAGCACAAGTGGCCGCCGCACACAGGGGCAGCACAAGGCCCGCTCACACGGGCAGCACAAGGGGCCGCGCACCAGGGCAGCACACGGGCCGCGCACACAGGGGCAGCACAAGGGCCGTCTCACACAGGGGCATGGCACAGGGGCCCGCCCACAGGGGCAGCACAAGTCCGCGCACACAGGGGCAGCCAAGGGCCGCGCACATACAAGGGGAGCACAAGGTGCCGCGCACCAGGGGCAGCACAAGGCCGCGCACACAGGGCAGCACAATGGGCCGCGCCACAGGGCGCACAAGGGCCGGCACCCAGGGCAGCACAGGGGCCGCGCACACAGGGCAAGCACAAGGGGCCGCGCACACAGGGCAGCACAAGGGGCCGCGCACACAGGGGCAGCCACAAAGGGTCGCCGCACACAGTGGCATGCACCAAAGGGCCGCGCACACAGGGGCAAGCACCGGGCCGGCCGCGCACACAGGGGCAGCACAAGGGGCCCGCGCACACAGGCCAGCACAAGGGTCCGCGCATCACATGGGCAGCACACAAGGGGGCGCGGCGCACCAAGGGGCAGCACAAGGGGCCGCCACACAGGGGCAGCACAGGGCCCGTCCGCGCACACATGGGCAGCAACAAGGGGCCGCGCACACAGGGGCAGCACAAATGTGCCGCGCACACAGGGTCAGCACCAGGGGCCCGCGCAACAGGGGCAGCACAGTGGCCGCCTCACCACAGGGGCATCACAGGGGCCGCGCACACAGGGCAGCAACAAGGGGCCGCGCACCAGGGGCAGCACAAGGGGCCGCGCACACAGGGCAGCACACAAGGCCTCGCACACAGGGGGCAGCACAAGGGGCCGCTCCACAGGGGCAGCACAGGGGCCGTGTTACGGGGTAGTACCGGGGCCGTATCAGGTGTACAAGGGGCCGTGATACAGGGGTAGTACAAGGGGCCGTGGATACAGGTAGTACAAGGGGGGGGGCCCCGTTTATACCGGGTGTACAAGGGCCGTGTAATACAGGGGAGTACAAGGGGCCGGTATACAGGGGTAGTTACCAAAGGGTCCGTGTATACAGGGGTAGTCAGGTCCGTGTATACAGGGGTAGTACAAGGGGCCGTTTATTCAGGGTAGTACAAGGGGCCGTGTATACAGGGGTTAGTACAAGGGGCCGCGCACACAGGGCAGGACAAGGGCCGTGTAATACAGTGGTACGTACAAGGGGCCGTTATACAGGGGTGTACAGAGGCCGTGTATACAGGGGGTAGTACCAGGCCGTGTATACATGGGTAGTACAGGGGCCGTGTATACAGGTGTAGTACAAAGGGCCGTTATACAGGGTAGTACAGGGGCGGTGTTACAGGGGTAGTATAAGGGGGCTGTGTAATACGGGGTAGTAGAAGGGGCTGTGTATACAGGGTAGTATAAGGGGGCTTGTGTATACATTGGTATTATAGGGGGGCTTGGTATACAGGGGTAGTATAAGGGGCTTGTGTAACAGGGGTATTAAAGGGGTCTGTGTATACAGGGGTAGTATTAAGGGGGCTGTGTATACATGGGTATATCGGGCTGTGTATAACGGGGGTGATAGGGGGCTGTGTTACGGGGTATATAAGGTGGCTGTGTATACAGGGTATATAAGGGGCTGTATACATGGGTAAGTATAGGGCTGTGTATACATGGGCCTTTTATATACCGGTATAGTATAGAGTGGCTGTAATTATCCAGTGGATAGTATAAGGGGCTTTATATACAGGGGATAGATAAAGGGCCTGTATCTCAGATGGTATATAAGGGGCCGTGTATACAGGGGTAGTGTAAGGGGCTGTATATACAGGGGATAGTATAAGGGGCTGTATATACAGGGGATAGTATAAGGGGCTGTGTATACATGGTTAGTACAAAGGGGCTTGTGTATCCAGGGTAGTACAAGGGGGCTGTGTATACAGGGGTAGTCAAGGGCTTGTATACAGGGGTAGTACAAGGGCTTGTGTATCAGGGGTGTACAAGGGGCTGTGTATACAGGGTAGTAAAACAATAGGTGGCTGTGTATACAGGGGTATTACAAGGGCTGGTCTTAAAAACAGGGTATTAAGGGGGCTTGTATACAGGTAGTACAAGTGCTTTGTATACAGGGGTATATAGGGGCTGTGTATACAGGGGTAGTATAAGGGGGCTGTGTATACAGGGGTAGTGTAAGGGGCTGTGTATACAGGGGTAGTGTAAGGGGCTGTATATACATGGCTAGTCTAAGGGCTTATACAGGTGCAGTATAGAGGGGCTGTAAACCATCCTGCCCCTGCTGGCAGTGAGGCCCGGGGCATATAATGGGGCAGTCTGTCAGGTGCAGCCCTCCCTTGTCTGGAGCAGTATGGCTGCAGCCAGTAATAAAGTTTCCACCCCCCACCATATAACCCCTCATACCCCCATTATTTACGAGCGCCCCCTGTGGTCACCTGACAGTTGCGGCATTCTCCTCCGGCCGCCGGCTGTCGCTCATCTCATAGAAGCCAGGGTCTCGGCCGCTGCCCCGTGGCCCCCCCGCCGTCTTCTTCCCCCATTCCTCGCTGGTCTTCTCCGCTGATAGCCGCCGCGTCCGCATCCCCTGCCGCGGCTGGCCACTAGCCCCGAACCGAGTGGTCTTCATCCAACCAAGACGTCATCACCGGGCGGCCGCCTGCCAGGAGAGCGAGTGACTGCGCCTATACAGGGGGCGGTGCTTGGCGGCGAGGTGTCGCCGCCATCTGGATGAGGGCAATGTGGCCTCAGTACGCTCAGAGATTTGATCACATTCTTCATGCTGGATATGTGATAAATTCAATTATATTCTTTTTAAGTCAATAAAAATTCAGAAACGTTTATTTTTGCTGTTATGGGGAGACATTGCGCTTCCATAGGTTCCATTAGTTTTACTAAGTCTAAAGGAGATTGGGCACTTAACCCACCCCACACGAGCCAGTAAACTGTAAAGCCGCATTTCACACCTGATTCTCTAAAATCGAAAGTGAACCTGAAAGTCTTTGGTGGTAAAACTATGAAATATGGCCAATAATTTATGAGTGAAAACCCCTCTAGTCTTTTAAATTACTTCACGTTTAAGGCTGAATTTATGGGCGTGCATACCTGTCCAGAGGGTACGTGCCACCCTTTTGTTAGGTGTCACCTACACTTCATGAACAAGACAGTATCTGTCGGGAAGCCAAAGTGTTGTGCCTAAAGCCTACAAGTGGCCATTTCCCCCAAACACATATCATTGGCCAGGTATCAAGAAGAAGAGAAAGTTTGGGTGTATTTGCAACATCCCCACCTTGCCGAGCCTTTTTCTCGGTTCCTGTGATTATCCGGGGCCCGCAGTACCTGAGTTGGCTAGCCGGGTGCGGCCTAGGCACGCTAGTGTCACGGTGCTTGGATGGGGGAACCGGAGGGCTGTCTTCAAGCCTGGCAGGTCTCCAGCGGGGTGGTGTTGGCCAAGCATGATGAGGATATGCTGCTATAAGCGGATCTCCTGGGCAACCTTGGTGTCTAGAGGATGATTCTCTGTGTGGTGCGTGCCGTGATGAGGCAGCCGTAGTAGCAGGGACCAGACGGAGGCATAGGTTGAACGAAAACACTTACGTTCTTTATTGAACCAGACATGAACTCAAGCAACGTGCCTTTAACATAGTGAGTGGAGTGCTGAGATGCCTTTTTGGAGGAAGCCAAAGGAGGTAGATCGCCCGCCGGATCAGACGGGCAGGCTGGAGGTAGCTGTGTCCTAATAGGAAGCTTCAGCTCGTCACCGGATGCTTCAGGTATCCACCCTGGAAGGTAGGATTATACCCCTTTCCTTTCCTCACTATACTAGCTAATCTATTCGCTCCACTCTCATAGCGGGGCTAGGCTCTTCCCCCCCTTGGCGCTTAATCTGGTATGCTGGCTGAATAGATTCGGGACTGGAGTTTTCCAGTCCTGCTTCGCTCTCAGCTAAGCTAGGCTAAACTTAAAGCTCAGCTGATGTCCTGCAGACCCGACAAGGTCTGACCAGGACTGGTCTCTTCTCCTCCTGGGAGAGACTGCTCTCGTCTCTCTCCTAGAGAGACTCCCCTCTAGAACCTTCCTTGCCAGGGGTTTTTTGTAACTCCCTGGTCCGGTGGTGGCTTCCATCCATCATCATCTCAGCTTAACAGAGTACAAGATCTAACACAGATCAGTGGATAATCAAATCTAACATCATACACAGATTTAACGTCTGCCTTGCCAGGCATGATTCCTACCACTGCATGTCCTGTTTGACTTGATTACTGCTGTGGGGCTTATTCGCAAGCACTCTTTCGCCATTGCATCGGCGAGGGTGTTGCCATACCCCGGGGCAAATTGAAAAGCCCGCCATCGGCTCGCCCAGTGGTTGGGGCGCAGATGTAGAGAAGGGCACTTCTGGGAAGTGCCAGGCTATGTGAGGTGTGGGACAACCGCCCAGGTCCCTGGAGAAGGCACCTGGGTTGGTGTCGGACTAGACAAACTGTAAGTGCTTACAGTTGTCGCTGACGACATTAAACCGAACTGTAACAGTAGAAAGGTGTGGTGTCATGTCCTGTAATCCACTCCTTGCACCAAGCCTGATATTTGTTATATCAACACTTCTTCCCTGGCGGCAATTAGATATTGTGTATTCTAAATTGTGGTTAGCATTGCGTCACGAGTACCTCCTGACTGACAATCCTTACCATAGTATGAGCGTCATCCAGTGCTTTATCTTTGTAAACCCCCGGTCCCCGCAAGACCCTCATTTACGGACTACCCCATGTGCAACTCGTTGGGGGACAAAGTAGCGGTCAGTGTTTTAAACAAAAAGAACTATCGCGCACAGCCACACTACTACCTGTAACGCCTATGAAAGGGTTCATGCAGACTCTGGCATATATGACGTGTGGCAAACAGGTTCCTCCCATTGGGTTAGAAGCCCCAATGGTACACATCTTATACCATCAATCACACTTTACAGATAATAGGCTACTCAGAGGTAGCAAAATAGTAAAATGTCTCTTTTCCGCAAGTAAAGGCATGGAAGTGCAACATCATGTCCGTACCTAAAATGAAAGGCATTAAGTGCCAAATAATAATAATTACACTACCTGGCAACTTTTCCTTGTGAGTTGGCAAAAGTCTCACATAAGGTCTTAATGAACAAAGTCATTTCTTTCTGGGTACACCTTTATGTGTGGGAAAATGCAAAAAGAAGCAGGGTCTCCTCGATGTGTAGAGGGGTCAGATCCTTTGTAGAACTCTGCTGTGGCAGAGGAAGGGTGCTAATCAGAGCACATGACATGGCATTCAAGTATAGTCTCTTGACTGAATAACTAAGGGTGAGAGTCTCAGAAATGTCTCTGCTCTATAGGTATAATGTAATAAATATACATTATGTACACATTATTCACAGTACCGGAAGTGGGCTACACCCTTCTAGGGGTTTAGCTTGCCTGCTCAAGAGCAATGGCTGCCGCATGAAGCAGAACTGCACAGGACATCATAAGCCTGGGTGAAGAAGCAGTGTTGAGATCGTCCCCTGAAGACATCTGTGGTATAAAACTGGCACTGCTGACATTGGACCCCATAAGTGGGCCTGAACATAGGGGGTCATCTGCATCGCAGGCATCTCTCAAAGGAAGGAGAACAGGCACTTGCTCTGGCTGACCTCCTGTAGCTGGGGGCGCTTGAGCGCATGATGAATGGACCGCATGAGCTGTAACTTCTTCCGCTGACGCTGAAGGATTGTTGTTCCTGGACTGACCCTGCACTCTTGGGGCGCTGGTTGCTCTGCGTGGTAACCTCTTTACTGCCAGGGCGTTCTCACCGGACAGCCTGGGCCTCGTAGCAGGTGGTCCTGTATACTCTGCACGTGCTGGTCACAGCATTAGATAAGGGGTCAGGCCCCTTTAAGAGAGTCCCCTTTGTAGCCGGGCCCCTATTGGGAAATGTTGAGCCTCGGCCAGGGAGCCGGCTGTACCCCAGCCGGGGCTAAGGGAGATATAGTCACAGTCACTGGATATAGCCCTGGGGGCCATGGTCTCACATCCGCGTGGTCCTCATGGGTCCGTCCTCTTAGGAGGCAGCCGCTGTGGAGAATCTGCCATTGTAGACTGCATACTGAGACAGCGTAACGTGCAGGGCAGATTAAGATGCCGAGGCTTCTGGGGCAGCATTTCGACACTTGTTTCCGCATCTCGGAGGCTGTGCGGCAGTCGGCGGACAGGCGACAGCATGTGGAGATCCAGATGGCCTACTTAACCTCTTTGATGCTGGCTGGCGGCTGGCGCTGACTCTGAGGTACCTCGTGGCTCCTTACTGGCGTTGTACCGGGAGAGTTTCGTCGGCCAGAGGGCGGAGGAGCGTGATCTTTCCCGGCAGGACTGTGGGCGGGCTGAATTTTTTCTTCTGCGCCATATAACGCGCAGTGGGCGGAGCTTAGCATGTCCTACTGGGTTTCCCTCCCGCCATTGAACGTTTTGGCGGGCTGAATTCCTTCTGCGTCCAGCCACAATTTTCCGTGAGGTCATGATTGCTTCAGACCGGCAGCGCCGATGTAGCAGAGCTCACCAGTGCTTTGCGCAGAGTTTAACCCTCTTGAGTGCTGAGCTTGCTCGACAGCACGTGGCAGCAGTAATACAGTTCAACGCAGAAACCACAATCATTTGGGCTATACCCGAAGGTAGCAGGGTTAGGCAAGCACGTCTTTTCAATAAAGGATAGTCTTTAATATGCCGGAATAAGGCACAGACGTATCAATCCTTTTCGTGACGCCACTGCCACTTGCAACATCCCCCACCGGGCCTAGCCCCCCCCCCCCCTTTTTTCTCGGGGCTGGATTCAGCCGGGCCCGCATACCTGAGTGTTTGGTTATGGGAACCGGAGGGCTGTCCTACAGCCGGGCATTGTCTCCACAGGTGGTGGTGGCAAGAAATGATGAGGAGAGGCTGCTATAAATAGCTGACCTCCTGGGGCAACCCTTTGGTGTCTAGAGTATGAGTCTCTTCTGTGTGGTGGACAAGGGTGCCGTTGATGTTGGCGCCGTAGTAGCAGGACCAGCGGAGGCAGAGGTTCACTAAAACAGTACATCTTTATTTGAACCGACAGTAACTTCAGGCACCTGCTTTAACAGATTGATGATTGCTGATATGCTTTGGAGGAAGCCACTGAGGTAGATCGCCAGCCTGTATGCAGAGGGCAGGCTGGGATGTAAGCTGTGTCCTATAGGAACTTCATCTCGTCTGGAGTGCTTCAGGTATGCACCCGGACAGGTAGGATGAACCCCTTTCCCACTCACTATACTTGCTAATCTATTAGCTCCACTCTTAAAGCAGGGCTAGGCTCTTCCTTCTCTTATCCTGGTATTCTGGCTGAATAGTTCTTGACTGGAGTTCCCAGTCTTCTCTCTTCTCATCTACTAGGCTAAACCAATCTCTAGCGAGTCGCTGCAGACCCTCGTCTGACCATGACCGGTCCTTTCTCCTCCTGGGAGACTGCTCTCTTCTCTCTCCTGAGAGAGACTCCCCTCTTAGACATTCCTGGCCAGGGTTTTGTACTCCTCTGGTCAGGTTGTGGCTGCTCCTCCAAGCACATCTCACACTCAGAGTAAAGATCTACACGAGCCTTGGATAAGCAATCTTTACATCATACACCGATTAACTTCGTGCTTGCCAGGCAGGATTCTAACCACTGCAATGCCCTGTGGTGACGTGATGACATTCTGTGGGGGCTTATTCTCAAGCACTCCGCTTCGCCATTGCATCGGCGAGGTGTTTGCAATATTCCTTTCCCCCATTGATGTGTCATTCGTTTAATAAGCTCTAAGGCCGCTTTTGTTCCAAAAGGCGGTACCGGTTCCTCCATGCTGTGGCTCCTTAATATGCCCCTAACGGGCTCCCTACACCCCCGTAGTGTGTAGTGGGGTGTGGGGGTGATTGACTGGGGCCTGGCGGCTCCCCATTTTGATTTAATAGGAAGCCTTCATGGAGCCAGCAAAGCCGGCTCACTAAAGATCCATCCCTTCCCTACTACTCTGGAGTCCTTAGTAAAATAATAATTCTTTCTTTATAAGGTCACACAGATTACGCAGCGCTGCACAGAGCTTGCCAAATCGTCCCCCTGTCCCCATGGAGCTCACCAATCTAATTAAATCTAAAAATCTACCAGTATGTTTTGTAGTGTGGGAGGAACCCACCACACACGGAGATAGAACATACAAATGGTTGACTGATGGATTTTTGAAACCCTGCGCTGCAAAGGCCTGTAGTGCTAACACTAAGCCCTCTGCCCTATAACAAGCGCTACAAACTGATGGTCTCATGGGAAGGATGGGTTACTGCTACCGCTCACATAGGATAAAGTCCTGTTGACAAGCTCCTCTGTGTATGTAGCATGCTGGATTTGTTTTGTTTTTTGTCAAGACTGGTGGATACCGATGTATCCTGCACCGAATATTGAGGTACAAGATCTCCCTAAAGAAACTGATCATGGGATCGGCGCTGAACTGGCAGCAAGTGCTTTGTTTCTCTACAGCGCCACCTCAGGAGAAAATAAGCGTGGTCCTTTCTCACTGGGAATTTACAGAGGGGTTTACCATAAAACAAGTTGGGCCCCATCTTGTTGTTGTGGCCTAACTTGTTGATCGGTGGGGGTTTCAATAATGAGTCCCCCGCAGATCATGATAACGGGGGTCTGACGTTCCCCAGTCGGACCCCTTGTCGCTCTCTGTCATGAGCGGAGCATCCAGTTGCACATGTTCATCTTAATGGAGCTGACGGGGATTGGTGTGTACAGCAATCGGCAATCTGAGTCAGCTCCAGAGATGAACACTGCAGCCCGGCCAAACGGTCCAACTGATTCGGATGAACGGCTTATTCCATGTAAGAAGTCATGGAAGCAAGCAGTGCTACAAGCTCCTCATGACAACATCTGTCCCCCACCCCCCTTTCTCGTGATCTCTGGTGGTCTCATCACTGATCACCCACCGATCAGCAAGTTAGGCCCTATGGATAGGTCCCAACTTGTCTCATGGGGAAACAATATTGGTTTAATGTATGGACATGACGGGTTCTCCAGAGCTAAAGCTGCTTATTGTAGGTGTCGTCTTCTTCAGGAGGGCAAAGAATCTGTCAGTACCATTGTCCATTATAGGGGGGTGCTCATCACCATTCTTCACCCTAATCAGCAGGATATAGGGGCTTGTACACCTTTATAGCAACCACTTTATTTGCACCAGCCATGAAATAGTAGGGTCTATTAGCCACTGTGGCTGGTAATCTGCTCTCCTCCAAAAGGATAAAAAATGGGTCCCTCTAGTGCCACCTACAGCTAGTTTTATTAGCAGCTGGACATTGGGCCTTACATATATAGGAGACGCTTGAGAGCTGATTTCATGGTGTTGAGTGATCAGCTGTGATCATGGGTATTCACACAGCCCACGTTTCTTTACCCTACAGTGCCCCCACAGGTGAAATGAAGCATTACATGGAGCCTATTGAAATTGTCTATAACTTTAACGGTAGGTCCTCCAGAGCACAAGTCCTAAATAAAGAGCCCCCTCCCCCACATTTCAGACCACCACCTCCACCTGTAGGATGCTTCTATAATAAATCCCCAGAGATGAAAATGACAATTCTCACAGAGATTATAAAAGATTACAAAATTTATTTTTGCAGAGTTTTACAAGGTGCACTTATAAAACTTGTACACAATATGATTTCCAACAGAAGAAAAAAAAATAAAATTTCCTTTCCTTCATAAATAAGCAGAATATCACCTCCGAGCACTCTGGACAAAATCAATTCACGGGCGGGGGAGGGGGGTGGGTTCAACGTTTATTTGCACTTCCTGATTTCGCCTGCACCAATCGTATGTTTTTTTATTGTTTTGTTTTGATAATTAAGCCGATTTTTTCAGATTATTTAAACAGATAAAATCCCGGTCTCATATGATTCTCCATTGTTGAGGTGTGCTTATATTAGCACGATTATGCTGCGAGCATAACACTCTTCTATAAGAGAACTACACATAACCCAACACTTCTTCGGGTAAAAAAACAACTCAGTTTCATTGAGTTCAAGCACTAAATATTCTTGAATTTCTATCAAAAAGTCCTTCACACACAGCTGGTTCGGATGTACGGCTTATGCCATGTAAGAAGTCATGGAAGCAAGCAGTGCTACAAGCTCCTCATGACAACACTTCCTGCCGTTTGCTCCCATTTTGTTCTGTCTTAAAAGGGCTTTCTAGGAAACATATACTGAAGATTGATATTTATATCAGCTCAATGGGGGTCCCCATTGATCAGCTGCTTACGGAATTGGAATCAACAGACTGGAGCCAGAAGTCCAGCTCCCTCCTCTATTTAGTGAGCCTATTCATCTGAATTGCAGTAACACAGTTTGGCCACTACACAAAGAATGGAGCTGTATTTTGGCTGCTTTCTCCGTGTTCAGAAAGACACCCGATGTCCAACCCAGTGGTTAGGTCATCAATATCATAAAGTTGGAAACCCCCTTTGGGGAAATTGTGTAGGTTCAGATGACCTTTACACCTCTGGAGCATGGCAGTGTGGTCTGTGATGTGGGTATAATGACCCTGCCTGGGTACAGAACAGAGAAGGTGTTGTCATGGAAGAACCAACACAGGAAAACAGCGCCAATCTGCTCCACAGGTCTTGGCTGGTATTACAGTTCAGCATTATACAATTAAATCGAGCCAAGTTGCAATCTCAAAACACAATTCAGGGGCGGCGCTGTCTCTGACTATTAACTTTATATTGAAAATACATTCACTGATATTTTTTATGGTTTACCAGGCAGATGTAATACAGAATACAATTTGGATAACTCCGATGACTCCACTTGCCCCCTACACGAGCAAGGTGCAACCCATTTATCAACGACACCTCCAACCTGCTAATGCCATAAACTTCTCTAATATCGGAGAACCCATCAATACAACTTACTGAAGCCAATACATGCGATTCTACACATTTCATTAGTGTGTTCAGGTTACAATTTCTCCGATCGTTGAGGATCAAGGATAAAAGGTACCGGTAAATGCATAGATTTAAAAGAGCTAACGCCAGCCACCAGTAGAGGGAGCTACCTACACAAGTGTAGACAGTATGCAGTAAACTCACTAGCTCCCTCTGGTGGCAGAGATTGTCAGCCAGCGATCTAGCTTTGCTCCATCAGTCACATCTCTAGGGGTATTTAATATCCACGTGGAGAACTGGTTTCATTGACTTTACAAGAGTCGGACTTGATTGGGTGACAAACTGAATCCTATGTATATCCAAAGGGTTTCTGTATTCGATTTCTAGAAAAATACTGTGGGTCTGACAGGTCTGGGGTCTAAAAGATCTCAACCTCCTCCCCCCCCCCCCCAAACGAGGCTGAATTACTGCAGGACGACTATGGAGAGTGAGTCTGACCTCCATGTAATCAAGTCTGTACTTTACCATCACTGTCGGTGGCCCACTGTGGTCCGTCATTCATAAAATGTCTCGTCAACGGGGCTCCCTGCACTTGGGACCACAGCAATTAGTCAACGTCATGGGTTGTTAGTTGGAAGACCCCCTCTTATTACTGCAAAACACTTTGTACCAAATCATTTGCATTACCAACCAAAACCATGCAGAGCGCCCCCTACTGTAATATCCTATTGGCCGCATTTGCAATTGCAAACCATTTGACGGCGACCAGGACTGATCAATTTACCTAAAAGACAAATCTGAAATCTGGGCTAGTAGTCCGTAGAAACAGCGCCACTCCTGCCCATGGGCTGTGCCTGAAGCTCAAATGACTAATAAGATGCAATACCAGACACAGCCTGTAGACAAGAGTGGCGCCATTTCCTACAGAGAAAATAACGTCAATGTCTTTATATACCCCAATGCCGATCCTGTGGACAATGAGTTCTTCTGAAGGATAGGGACAGGAGAGAGTATGGCACATACAGATGAGCGAGGTATCCACTGTGTCATAACCACAGAATCCACAGCTGTATACTCATGTATACACACACACGGGTCACATGGGAAGCCCTACAACATATGGACCTATAAATAGGATATTAAGGACCACCTGGGACAGCGACTCCCAACACCATCTTCTATATGGAGGGGGCACATGACTACACTCCCCTCACAGAGCCTTTCAGACTCATTAGCATAATTTTAAAAGTTGATTTTAGAAGGGAGATGGCAACGGATAACAAATATAAGATTATCAGTGTCCCTGTGTTTGGTTCTATGAGTGAGTATCCCTGGTTTACCACAACGGATTTTGATGGTAGATTTGCCCTAAAAATAAAGTCCAACGTTACAACCAATTCTCCAAGGAAAATGTTAACTGAAGAAACTTTACAAAACTACTTGTAATTTTGTGTCTAGAACTCCTAGTCAAATCCAGGGGTCTCTCTGGTAACAGACTACAAATAAACTCTGCGTAGTCTGACTCCTCCTCCAAGACTTGTACTTAACATCCATTTCCAAACCTGAAACCTGACTACTTCGGTCTATTTGTAGTCTGTTACCATGGATGCATGGGTCTCTGCACAGGAGAATTTTGGAAAGTTGCTTCACTTCTACGTGCATTTTTAAAAGGCATCTACCACCAAAATGAAGGACTGTACGCAAATGAGCCTGAAGGGCTCCAGGCTCCATAGGTGTTAATAAAGACTGGAGCTCCTCAGGCTCATCTGCATATAGTCTTTCATCCTGGTGGTAGATGTTCTTTAAAAACACTAAAGTAAGATGGACCTCTGATGTAACCCTGTCTTCTGAAATCATACGTGATCAATACATAGTATGAGGAAATTGCCAATTCAGCACTATTAATGGAAATAAAGTGTCTCCTTTAAACCTCAACTTCAACACGGCCGCCACATGTCCCAGCGACAGGACGACTTATTAACCCTTTATTGCATGTAAATTCAGTGCACTGATCCCCGCTGCTCCACCTCCGTGGGTTAACATTTTGCAGCCCTTTGTCCGCAGTGGGATTCGCCTTAGCAACGTTATGCACAGAGCGTTGCCATGGTCATCTGTTTTGCACTTCAGATGGCGAGTAACGGTTTGCATGCAGCACGATACAGGACAATCATAGCGAACAGGGCACCATTCACTTACCTGGTGTATGAAAAGGAAAAAAAAAAAACGTAAAGAAAATAAATGGAAGAGTCACGTGACCACCTCCCTTTCCATCACAGCTTGTCGGCGCCCCCTTTCGGCCGCCTACGAGAGATGCATCTCGGCGAGAGAGATTTGTTGTTGGCTAGTACCTGTTAAAATACATTATTTTTCTTTCTTTTTTCTTTCTTTTTACACTCTGGAAAATAACTATTTATACCTATGTACAAAAAAAAGAACGCTTCCATGTTAAGGCTTCTAAACATTATGGACGTACACGTAGGCAGGTCTGAGGATCTAAGTGACCTTATGACACAGAGGTGAAGGAATTTGTCTCCACCCGCGATTTTCCTTGGTTTCTGTTTATACGAAAAATTTTAAGGCATGTGATCTTGGCCTCGAGGAACGAACCTGTATTACGATAAGTGGCAACGACCGATGAGGATGTCCGACTAAATGCCAGGATCACGTACAAAGCTCAGCTCTGCAAAGCAAGAGTCCTCCCGAAATCTAGTCTGTAGTAACAATCCGTGTCACCTCCTTGATCCAGGCCGGGGGGAGGGGGGCAGTGATGGGGATAGACTTTGCCTGTGGAAATAATTTAAAGGAAAATAAATATTTAAGTGCCGAGTTCCCTCCTCTTCTAGTCAATTCTGTTGCCACAGATGGTGAAGCGGTCAATCTCCAGCAGATCCTTGTTAGCCGATCGGGGTTGGAGATCGGGGTTGTCATGTGTAATGTCCTTCTCCTCTCCGTCTGGGGTGGTCAGGAACTGGTCGGAGGTGCTCTGTACAAGTAGCGGAGCTGTGGAGTTCTGGCGGGTGGGCTGGCTGGTGACTGAAGCGCTGACGTGGTCATCTGTAGTAGATCCTGGGATTTGGAGACAGTGGTGTTACTTCATGATATTTCCTGTCTACTTTAGATGCTACGACGATGTTAAAGTGTAACTGCAACGTTTATCTTTAGTTTTTCTATAGCTGCAAACTAACTTTTTTTTTTTTAAATATACATTCATTACCTGCTAATGCTCTGCTGGCTGCCTCAGCGCCTCTCCCTTCAGCAGTGAAGCAAGGGATGAAGGCTACAAACTCCAGGGTGAGCAGGTGGTGAAGGGGTGGCGCTATGCAATGTGCTTGTTCCTGTCTCTGCTCAGTAATTACTAGGAGCAGCTCCCTTATATCTTTCTCTGTCCTGTCTACAGTCTTCCCTCACACAACAGATGCTCAGTTTAAAAAAAAAAAAATCTAGTTTGCACAAGAAATTATCCCGGAGGCTGCTCTACACACAACCCCAATCTCTCTAGGGTTTGGGAAGTCTACAGTTGGGTCAGTGAGAAGAAGGGAGGGTCAGCACAGTAATCTGATTAAAAGGATGAAGATTATTTACTTCTGTGTGTGCTGTGTCTCCTCCATCCTCCTGCATGTCAGCAGCCGCTTTTTTTAATAGTTCTAGGTAATCCCTCTCCCCCATGGTCCGGGGAAGAGGTGAGAGCGAGGGCATCTACTTACACATCCATCTTAGTTGGTAGGGTGTATAGCATCATAAAGATGTATTAGATTATAGATCTATATCAATCTCTCTATCCATCCATCCCTCTCTCTCTCTCTCCTATCTATATGTGTGTGTAATCTGTGAGTATAGGTCACTGTAATGCAGGTTAGTATGGATGTAAGGATGTAAAACTAATATTTAATTAGTCTGTCAGATTGGGGTCACGTTACAGCATTAAGGCCAAATGCACACGACTATGTGCAAAAACGGGCCACAATCCGCTTCTCATCCCTCCTAACTGCATAGGAATCGGAGAATCCATGCTGCAAAAATGGGCAGCAACAAGATCTACTTGCGTTGCAGCGGCACGGCTCAGTCATGGTGCGTGGTTTGCTCACCGCACTGTACACAACAGACCTCTCTGGTCCACTCACGGCCACCAAATATGATTGTGTGCATGAGGCCTTACGCTGAAGAGAGGCTTGGCTGCTTGTGCTAGAGCACGAGAAAGCACTAAAGTGAGGGAAACTTCTCTGGTCTCGGTTCCCTTAGCTGATGTCCCAACAAGGAAGTGCCTGCCCACTTCAGGAGGCTAAAGATAATTATATATATCAGGCTAGATCTCAGGCTAGGAAGAAGCCAGCAGCATGATGGACGTATTCTTAGAATTGTCGTCAAAGGCTTTCTCCAGCTGTGCTAAAACTATTTTAGCCAGGTAACTGCAGAGTTTTGCCTTAATTCCAATACAGTATAGGGCTCTGTTCACACTCATGCTCAGCATATGCAATGCTAAGTGTCTGCTATTGAGTCCATAGCCCCCCCATGTATAATCCTGAATGATTGCTAAAGTATACATGAATGAAATATACCTCTGTCTGCAGTATACACCAGGGAACACTCCCAGTGTATACAGAGGCATATAACAAGATGTGGACAAAGACTTCAGACATAGCCGGGTTACTAAAACACAGTAGTTGGCATGGAGACACTATGGCGTACAGTCATCTACATGGCAAGTCTTGAAGGGATTTATCAATCATCTCACCCATCCATCACCCACCTTGATTTGCTTTGCTTTTGCTGGAGGCTTTCTTCGGCGTTTTCCCTGGAGTACTCGTAGGCGGTGGCTGAAACAACTTCTCCTCCATCTTAGCATCTTTGACGTACTGACAAGACTTCCCAAGCAGAATAATGCTGTTCAGTACTTTCAGTGTTATCAGCCTGGAAGCGGAAAAATGCATGAATAGCAATTACAGACGACACAACTATTGGAATATCTTTGGTAATGATCTACAAGGTGGTCTGGGATCTTCAGACTGTCCTCCACTTCATATGCCCTGGCATTCAGCTGTGGGCAGCACCCATGATAAATATTTCCACAGTAATGCTTGGCACTGACCTCTGGGACCCTTACCATCCCAAGGATGAGGCGGTAGCTTTCACTGCCCTGAGCAGAGACACCCACCAATAAAAGACTGATCATTTACTCTTAGCCGTAGCTAAACGCAAGCCATATTGCATAATTTATAAAATAAATCTGGTTTTATGGATCGCCATAAAATTACATTTATAATCTTGCCTTGTATCTAGGGATATGTATAGCGAGTCAGATTGGGCGTGGCCTCCTTGGGATGAATCCAGCAGCACCTCCCTATGCCTCCTCAGCATTCAGCAAGTGACCAGGATGACATTGTCTAAGGTCATATGAAATCAAAGCATGAATCTCATGAAGGATGGAGTGGAGTAGAAGTCCCTGGAGGCCTTCTGTGATTTCATGTGATCAGATGTATGCATGGTGTACAGTTTGCCAATGTTACGAGGCTAAAGCACCTTAGATAATGTCATCCTGGTCACCTGAAATTACTAGCTGAATGCTGAGAAGCCATGTGAAGGAGCTGCTGGATTCTGTGGATTCAGCCCGAGGGGGCCACAATTATAAATTTTGTTTTAGGGGGATCCAAGTGAAACAATTGTTAGCTAAAAGAAGCGTATCAGTTAGGTTCCCATAGAGCCCTATTAACGGCCACTAGTTGTATTTGTGAAAAAAATTGATGTAAGGTTCCCTTTAAAAACTAAAACCAACCTGCCACTTCCTGCTCTGCAGAGATCACTTTTCAGTCTGTGCTTTGTGAAATAGGGGCAGGGTCAGTTGTCTTCTTATTACTATTTCAAAGCTTATTAATATGCAAGATAACAACTTCATATAAAGCTGGAGGCAGGTATCACAGCAATCCATCTTGATGATCGGTACTGAGTGCAGCTCCGGCTCCCTCCTCCCCCTCTCAGACTATGCCCACAACATAGAAGTCAGTTTTCCTCTATTCAGATTCAATGCTAGCATTACACTGTTATGATGACAGTACATCAGCCTGGAGGTGTATAATAACCATTCCCATCACTTCTCAGCCCGCCTTGTGTGTGTGCGCCCCGGTGGTACTACCCCAGCAGACGTCTGGCTGCACGCTCTATCCTCCCGCATTACATCACGTGTCAGATCTTCCAGCCTGTGGCATCACTAAGGTGGATGAGGAAAGCGCTGTCTAATATTCTATGTACATCTCCAGAAATCTGCAGCTGCCGGACCGCACCGTACCCCCCGCCCCCCCCCCCCGCTGTGATAAGCTGAGGAATTAACACATTCCTGGATTCTCGAAGGTTTTACTTCCAGCGACAGTCACCCGCGGGGTCGGGCAAAAAAACCAAACACAGATTTGATGGCAGATGTAATGACTGCTGAAGACACAGTGTTACTTCTCCTTGTAGATGCTTAGAACGCCATTGTCAGTGACAGCGGGATTATGGAATCATTGTATTTCTGGAGTATGTGCAATTCTGTTTACAGTTCAGCGCTGAGGGGAAGCAGGGACTTTCATCATATATATCACCGATGCTTGGATTCACATTCCCAGAGCAGCGTTCAGTCTGAAATCCAGTCACCACATAGTCGGGGATTCACAGACTCAGCACCATCTTGTTATTTTTTGGCTAAGCCGATGAATCAAAACAACAGAGAACACGGCGCAGAGCTAAACTTTAGGGGAAAAAAACCAAACGTACCCAAAGTAGAAGAGCACGACACAGGAGTAGGCCAAGACCCCCTGGACTTTTACTGAACTGGTCACCACTCTGATCAGCTGTAAGGAGAACACAAGGGGTTAAACGCTGTCCCCATAATCTATGTAGGGTAATAGCGAACAGAAAAGCACTAAAAATTATCACATGTGGAGCACTGCACACTAGATTTCTCCACAAATGTGATAATGGAAGATTGAGATGGCCCTAAAGAGATCAGAAGACAGAACATAGTCACAGTATATAAATGTTCATAGCCATAAATTATCAGGAAGAGGTGGGGGGGGGGGGGTGGGAGGGCATAAACTAAATAATTTACAATAATTTATCTTCCCTCCCCATGTGGGGCCTGTGATCCCTCTGCTCACTACATTGCCAGCAGTGATACCCGGGCATGAGCCTGGCAGTGCCCCATCCACTAATTATCTGCTTTCAGAGATAAATACAACCAATGTTAATGACACGGCTGAACATTTGCACTTACAAGCACGGCAAGCGGGAGAGGAATGAATCCCATCCGCCGCGACACAGAGTCGCTGTAGTCCGTGTAAGCCTGGAACAAAAGAAAGATGGTGAGACCTCAATGTGTACAAGAGACTCATTAATTGGGGTGATAACATCTAATAAATGACATGCCTAAATCACCAGAGTATGCCATCACCTTACACTGACTGGCACTCTGACTTCAAAAGTTACCACAGCAATGGTCTAGTGATCCCCCCAAACATCAGCATTAGTATAGAGACCCCCTGCCCCCAAACATCAGGATGCTGCAAGTCCAACTGAATGGACCAGTACAAGACCCCTTTATTCTCAGGGCTGGTGGAGGTCTCAGCTTGGACCCTCATACTGTAATGGCAGGTCAGAACGATTTCCCACCACTTTATAAGATTGGAGGCTTTTTTCAGTACGTACATTTTTTTGTCGGCTGCTCACGAGTTCAAAGGCAAGACTGGCTCTGTATTCACTGTACACCTTCCAGGGAGAGACAACATATATTATTGTATACATACATATATCATTGAATATTATACAATGATCATCATAAATATATAATATTTTTTCACATTAATCACTTTTATGAGCATTAACATTCCTGATAACTGGCCCATATATTGGTGCCACTATGCTGGCCCTGTACATATCACTGCAGGCTAGATACTAGTTGATCTGCTGTGTGCTATTGGACTTAAAGGGATATTTTGCAATGACACTGTTAAAGGGAACCCGACACCACATTTTCCACAAATACAGTTAGTTCCTATAGAGCCCTAGTAACTATCTGTGACCCTTCTTTTAGCCAAAAATAGTTCCCCTCAGATCCCCACAAAATCAGAGTTATAAACTAGCCAATCTAGGCATCTATAAAGCAAGTCAAAGGGCGTGGCCTAATGGAATGTGACCAGGGTGACATCACAGGTCCTTTAGCCTCTTAACATTAGCAAACTGTACCCCATGCACATAAAAAAAAAAAAATCACAGAATGACTGCAAGGACTTCTACTCCTCTCCATGCAGGCTGCTGTGATTGCATGGGATACGTGCTCGGTGTACAGTATTCTAATGTTATGATGCTAAAGGACCTGTAATGATTACACTGACATTATTTCTGCAAGCAGAGATGGCAAGGGGAGGAGCTGCTGGATTCAGCCTGAGGAGGTCACGCCCACCTCAATTCGCTATAGTAATCCTTAGACACCAGTAAAATTATAAAGTTGAAGGGAATCTGAGGAGAACAATTTTTAGCTAAAATAAGGCTGTCAGTTAGTTACTAGGGCTCTATGGGAACCTGCCACTAGCTGTATTTGTGAATAATGTGGTGACACGTTCCTCCCTTCAAAGGAATTGTTCAGATTCTGAAGATAATTGATAATTTGTGTAATGAAGTTTTATACAATTTTCCAATATACTTTCACACAGGTGCAGGGCTCGTTATATCCCTGGTCACGTGATGTCACACAGGTGCACGGCTTGCTATATCCCTGTGTGATGCCACACAGGTGCACGGCTCGTTATATCCCTGGTCATGTGATGCCACACAGGTGCACGACTCGTTATATCCCTGGTCATGTGATGTCACACAGGTGCACGGCTCGTTATATCCCTGGTTATGTGATGTCACACAGGTTCACGGCTCGTTATACACATGGTCATGTGATGTCACACAGGTGCACAGCTTGTTTTATCCCGGAAATCCCCTTTAAGGTTGTGTTGCAATTCCCACCGATTACTTTCTATGATGAATCCCGTACAGTAGTTTTATTGTGGGAGGGAGGAGACCCATACAAAAAAAACAAAAAAAACCCACTACTACAGCCCCCAGCAGGCTGCAATAGTGCCATTTACACATCTTAGCGTCTCAGATCTGGTACAACATGACAGGGGGCAAAGAGAAGGAATAAACGGCTACTTACATCCGCAGTGATGTCATTGAATTTGGTAATAAAGGCGTGCTTCACCACGTCCACCGCAATCTCGGACGCGATGACCATGCACACGTCAGGGAATAACACCCAGAGGTGATCTGATGAGAGAGAAGATAAGAGGTTACAGCCCTGACTTGGGCCCTATTCACACGACCGTATGGGAGCTTGCGATACAGGGCACAATTTGCAACCAGACCAAGCCCCCATAGTAGTCTATGACACCCGATCATGGTGTAATGACATGTGTCCTATACTTTTCCCTATTCGCAGTGTAGCCACTCGGCTTTTAATGTAGAGGGAAGAAGCGAGGAGCACTCACTCCCCTCCCTTCTCACCCCGGCCATGTGCTACGCTGGGGGTCCGGTCCAGGCGAGCACACGGCCATGTGATTATAACACGTACACAAGGGACTAACAGACTGACCTGGGTTCCAGGAGAACTGCTCCATGTTCCTCAAGCACACGATCAGTAGTAACACATAATTTGTGAATCTCTCTTTGATATCTGCAAAAAGAAATGAAACATTTGGGAAATCATTTTAACGCCCCTTCGGTCTTCAAGTCTTTCTGTACAGTCACAGCACTAACGCAACATCCCTGATCCTAGAGTCAGCAACATGATGACCTAGGACAAGTGAACGGGAGCCAATTGCAGTACCCCAGTATGGCCACAGCACAGTGTATGGAGCCGTATGCTTCTCAGTATCCCACTTGAGATGCCATAATAATACGTTGGGGCTTCAATGTCCTAATCCTGGAGTCTAGGATCCTATCCTTACTTCGATCTCATAATGTCCTAGTAGACCAGCCCCTTTAAAAGAGGACATTGGATCTCTGCAGAAATGGAGAACCCAGTTTGGATCACTGGGTTAACCCCTCGATGGAGAGCTCATGTATAATGCAAAAGTAATACAAAAATTCAAATCCATTCCAAAAACCACAACATTTCGTAAAAAGGGAGACCAATAAATAAGCCCGGGACACGCACCGCTGTTGGACATTTGGAAGAGATTGTTCTTCTCAAACTTCTTGAAGACGCTCCCTTTTATTTCAACAAACTGGAAAACAAAGAGAGAGGGGGGTGTTAAGGTTACCTACATCTAAGACCTCCCCACAATGATGAAAGACGTATACACCTGTCTATAATACTATGAATATTCCAGAAGCAGATCCCTAGATACCCCTACACAATACACAAGTATCAATGGAGAACAAGTGAGAAGGCAAGTGTCAATTTTCCTCCTCCATTACAATGTGCGAATCACACATTGTAATAAAGGGTTAAAACGAGACAGCCTTGGGTTTTCGAAAGACCCAAGGCTGTCGTCCCGACCAATCGCCGCCCCTGATGACATCACGGGGAGCGACAATATTCACCAAGGTTATTATTAAGGTAATTATTATTATAATTATTAAGGTTTGCCAGCAGCGATCGACGAGCGTTACCAGTAAGTGTTTGCTGCAATATGCAGTAAGGATTTACCGGCTACCCATGAGCCCTCTCCGTGGTCACATGTCGGTAAGGGGTTAAAGGTAATCTGTCCTCAAAATCCATCGTGATAAACCAGGGACACTTACCGATAATCTGACCTAGTGATCTTCATATATGTGTTATCAATGGCCTCCTTCCTTTTAAAATAAACATTTTAAATTATGCTAATGAGTCTGAAGGGCTAAAGGGTGTTATTAGAGACCCCAAGTGCTGCAAATTCACAGGCTATTACAATGAGCAGAACATGTTTCACATCACCCCTGTCCTCGCTCTCCTCCTTCATCTGCCATACTTAGCAGCTGAGAATGCAGGGGGTGGACTATTCTGCTCATTGTAGCAGCCTGTGAAGCTACAGCACTGAAGGGCTCTGGAAATACGCACCAGAGGCCTTCTGGCTCATTAGAATAGTGATAAAGATGACTTTAGAAGGAAGGAGGCCCTGGATAAGAAATAAAAAGATTACCACAGTCACGGTGCCTCGATCTATGAGTAATGTCCCTGGTTTATCATAATGGATTTTGATAACAGCTCCACTTGTTACGCCAATAGCCCTACCCCTGTCAGTATCCTGCACAGCGCAGATATTAGCTCGGCCCACGTTCTTTCATTCATTCTGATAGAGGTGACCTGGAGGCAGAAATCCTCTAGTGGGAATAATACCAGGTACAGGGAGGGTATTGGCTGCTCTCATCTTGCATATGGATGCCCCATCCATCTTATTTCAAATCACATTCAAGAGGTTTTTTTTAGTTTTCAAATGAGACTAAATAACCCAAAGAAGGTAAAAAAAATAAACATTTTTCAGAGAGATAAAACCTAGTAATAAAATTGTAAAAATGACGACAAACATTAAAAGTAACATGGGGACTGACGCCCTGACATGACAACGTAGACAACATAGAGCACTCACGTTATTAGACATCATGATGGTGAGGAGCGACTTGTTGTGGGAGTTGAAGGCAACATTCAGGGTGGTCGCTTGCACTAATATAAGGATGGCGTGTAAGACTGGGGGTAGCACCCATCAGGAAAATAACCAAAGTATGCAAAGACTAAGCAGAAAGGTGGTAAAAGACTAGAGTGACTCTGTATACACGACCGAAACTGGGTGTTAGGACCCATAATCCCTTGTCCTGACACTTGGCTGCAGGACACTACAGCTATATAACACCACAATATATGGGGTATATGTAAAGGATACAGACATATAGGACAGCCATGAAGAAGTGCGGGATGACGCCCAGGTGGGCTCTTTTCCTCTCCTTGGGTTCTGTGGCCGTCCAGTACAAAGCATCCAAAATGTCTTGTCCGAAGGAGGAAAACAGGCGGTCGGCGACCTGGAGATAACATAAGACCGGTTATAGCCAAGAATGAAAATCACCCCAAATATATCCTCCTCACCCAGAACCTCTAGGACCACGTGCAAGTAAATGTTCAATCTATAGAAACGCCCTGAACCTTTGTCTGCACTGCATCTCTTACATATCAGTGTCTATTAGAGGGGGTTTCCAAGCTCCTTATCCATTTTACATAGGATTTTAGGATAGTTCAAGTATCAAATTATTGGGCGTAAAACACCCGGACAGAAATCAGCCGTTTCGGGCTGTTGTATATGTGTTGTGCCTGGTTCTACAGCTCTGCTTCCATTGAAGTGAACAGGACCAGTGCTGAATTTTCAGCTGCTACTGCTATACAACGGATGGATCCTTCTGCTTTCGACTAATTCACTTGGGGACCGCCACAAGGTCAGATCATTGTGTGGTCCCATTGTACAGATCAGTGATTTAAAGGGGTTTTCCCACAAAAGGCCTAACTCACTGATCAGTGGGGGTCTCACCGCTGAGACCCCAGCAGATCGCAAAAACGAGGGGTCCGCTCCCCAGACTAATGGAGCAGACGGTCGTGCATGACCGTTCTGCTCCATTAATCTCTATGCGCCATAGAGCTTAATGGAACAGTCATACACGACTGTCTGCTCCATTAGTCTGAGGAGCGGCATAGGGTTGGTCGCGTCTCAGCATTGATACGCCCACTGATCAGCAAATTAGGCCGTATCCCACGGATAGGGTCTGACTTTCCTTTGTGGAAAAAACCCCTTTACCCCTACTGTAGGAGAGCTAATTTGCATACCATTTCCCTCAGCATTATATGGAGTTGCAGTTCCCTATTCCGGCCACTAAGCATAGAATAGAGCAATTCTTTCAAGTGCATAGTGTGCATGTATTATTCATATCTCAAAGAGACGTCCAACATGTTACACTTAGAAACAACTTGATGAAGATTCCAGCGCTCTGAACAGGTGAAAAAATGGTTAAATATTACACATTTACCCAAAGATAATTAAAACTACAAAATTATAAGAAACATACACAAATACAAAAAAAAAATAAAAAATCAGTGCAACATCTGACGCTTCGGACTAAGTATGCTGGCTCATACCTAATGCGAGATACTGGTAAGAGTAAGGCGTCACCTGTTACAAAAATCACCGGACAAAAGCAGGTGCAACAGGTGAAGCGTTTTGGACCCTGACCAGTATCGTACATTCGGTATAAGCCAACATACTTTGTCCGAAACGCGTCAGCTGCTGCACTTTTTGCTTTTGTCCATGTCTTACAAATTTTAGTTTTAATAATTTTTTTTGATAAATATGTGGGGTTCTTTTAGCCTTTTTTCACCTGCATGGAGCGCAGGAATCTGCACCTAGTTATATCACAGTGAATACATCTCCCTCATCACCAGTTCACAGCGTGCGCTAAACCACCGTCCCCACAAAAACGAAATAGGCGGCGATCTGAAAATGTATAATTTTTTATTCCTGCACCACTTTACACTGCATGTGGCCGTCTTGCGCCTGATCATTACCTCCAGCATGTTATAAATAATGTAAAGCTTGATGACGGACTGTCCCCGGATCAGGTGATACATCATGGAATAGTCCACATAGTGCATCATGAAGTAGCAGATCACTAGTATCACCCCCTTCAGGATGTCACAGACCTGCGCCGGCTGGAGGACACGACCACCGCTGGAGAAAACAGAAGAAAAAAGTGTCAGAGGTCAACACTGCCATCTAGTGTCATACTTTAGTAATACACACAAAATAAAATCTAGTTTTTGAGGATTTTACGTTTATGAGCTGCCATCATCATGTGATCACTAAAGCTTTGAATATAAGAATGGGTAGAGGTGCAGACCCCACACCCCAGTATAGACAACCTGTGACCCTATATGATTCCTTAATTCGTAGCAGATGTCACTACTGGACAGGGGTGCAGTCCCATGCAGTCACACACTCATGAGCCTATGATTTGTAAAGTACTACGGAACATGATGGCGCTATATAAAGATGATTATTATTTATTATTATGAGCAAAAAGCTACAGATGCAACATGATAGGACGTTACATTGAGACGACACTGCAGCTCTATCCCTGGTCCTATCTGGCAGCACTATGTATATATGATCAGCATACCAAGGGCACATACACATAGTACACAGTCTGCCTTACTATATACATCACGTCCGCTCCATGAGAACTGTTATTACAGCGCTGGCCCCGTCTCCTGTAACACAAGCGCTAAATAAACTCAGCATCCAGAACAATACATGAGCGGGGCACATCCATCCCAGCGGGGGCAGGGACTCAATGGAGGGATTAGGGTCATAATACACAACACCCCTATGATGGATCACAGTCATATACAACCCTCAGCACAAAGAGTCACGTCACGTTAAACTTTGGTAAATAATAAAATTTTTCCATGAAAAAAAACCATCCATAAAGCTGCTATTCAAACTGCATAATAGGAAGAGTAACCTCAACGTAGGATATGATGTGATAGAGGGAGTGAAGCCGGGGAAGCTCTAGGAATATAGGTTTATACGGTGGAAAGTAGAATACATTCAGGACTCCTAAGAGACAGCGAGAGTCCCGATTACCCGCCCACACACAGTGATTGACAGTGAGGGTCCTTATTACCCCGCCCACACACAGTGATTGACAGCAAAGGGTCCTTATTACCCCGCCAACACACAGTGATTGACAGCAAGGGTCCTTATTAACCCGCCCACACAGTGATTGACAGCAAGGGTCCTTATTACCCCGCCCACACACAGTGATTGACAGTGAGGATCCTTATCACTCCTCCCATACACAGTGATTGACAGTGAGGATCCTGATTACTCTGCCCACACACAGTGATTGACAGTGAGAGTCCTGATTACCCCGCCCACACACAGTGATTGACAGTGAGGGTCCCAATTACTCCTCCCACACACATCTTACCGTAGCCCACAGCATGGAAGAGTAATGAACCTGATGAAGGCCAGCAGGACCCTAAGGGGTAGTAGTGTGAACACATATAGGAAGGCGTCCAGGCACAGGAAAAACCCAAAGAACATAAGCTGCAAAACAAAGCGAGAAGAGAGTTACTCCAGTAATCCTATAATCTGTAAAAATCTGATAATCTGCCACACCAGAATACACACAAAAGGTACAAACAATAACAATACACCGTACACAACAAGCCATATGATAGTAGTATCCAGCAGGTGCATGTATAATTATAGGTCCCGCTCCCTGTATATCACTCAGAGGTAATCACTCAGTAATGACGCTATACCCAGTGTAACAGAGGCCGGGAACAATGCATTGTGGGACTGAAAAATATGCACATTTTAGCTGCGGGGTTCACATATATCGCTTCATCTGATTATCTGAGGCTACAGCTTCTAGGAAATTATTGATGGTACAAGATATTGCACCAAAGTCTCTATGGGACTTGCAATACCAAACATAGCCAAAGGACAGGAGTGGAGCTGTTTTAGAAAGAGAGAAGCCAATTTTTCCCCTCAAACTGTGCAGGGCACATTATAAGCATTTAGTTACCAAATGACCTGTAACTCTAGAGAAAATCCCATCATTTCTTTATGCAAATTAGGATCCTGATACATTGGAGGTGTGGCCAGGCCTGATCGCTCCCGTTTTCTTTTTTTACCTTATTTATATGGGAAATGGCAACGTTGTTAAAGGGGCAGTGCTGTGTAGTGATTAGCATGACACAAAGAGTGAAAGAGGTGCACCAGCAGGCAAAGCCCCGCCCCCAGTGCACCAAGAAGCTCATTTACATACACAAGAAAACAAGTTTTCTATGAAATGCTGAATCACTTAGAAACGGGTAAATTATATCTGGAAATTTTTTAGACGTGGCCTACACGATGCGACAAACTTATTGCTTGCCTTGTGATCCAGAGGTACATGCACCCCTGGCTCCATCACTGCTCTGTACCCAGATATACAGCAGAGGCTGCAGTTCTCCGCAGTGAGGACCTAGACGTGTGGTCATCACATCTCCTCCTGGCGAGGTGCTGGGAATATTTTACAGCCACATTTAGCCGCCTGCCTTCCCTGCCAACATCAGCGCCATCTGATATTACACTATAAAGGTCTATAACCCCTGGCAATCTGCAGTATTATCAGCACAACTCTTGGCTTGTGACGCCACTTTTTGGGGGGTCTATGCAGTTTTTTACAACTTGATTCTTACTGAAGGCACATCCTAATCTCCCAGCAGCTACTATAGATAATAATCCTTCACATACGATGGATGTTACACAGAGCTGCTGCAGAGGATGCTGCAGAGGAAGGAAGACGCGGATGTGCGGAGGGAGTCTCTGACCACACACGTGGCGCCGTGCCAGGTAACGTTACACAGGGCGCACCAGACGCCTCATTACAAGTAACCTGGCTCCGTCCTCATCCCCTGGTGCCGTGTTGTCTGTGTGTTAAATCAGATCTACGACTCAACAGGGATTTTAAGAAAGAAAGACAGCTACATGCACCCCGGCAGCCGACAATGAGTGCACCTAGGCAGCCACTGATGTGGGGGGCTGGGGTTGGTTTGGGGGGGTGAACCTAGGGCGGGGCAGACCGGTTCTCCTAGGTAGCAGGCAATGGGGGGGGATGAATGTGCTTTCGCAGTAGACATTGGGAGCATGTGCCTCCTATAACACAGGTGCTACCTGTTGCACGGATTGTGTGCAGTGTATGTATACATATACCCCGTGATATTTGATTCTTTCCAACATCTATGGCGCCGTGCGGCCACTATAATCCTATACAAACAGCGTATGTCTCCTGTGTGTAAACAATGAGCGCCTGCAAGTGGGGATACAAAAAATATACAAATAGAAATTCAAGCAGTAGATTCCTTTTAGTTTTTTTTTCAGCATGTAAAAGGAAAACTTTGTACAATATACATTTTATAAACATTGATGTGAATCCATGAATGTTGGGACAAGGCCTTGCGGGAAGCAGATATCAGACTCTACCATATGCTGCGGGTGAGATAGTGAGCGCCTGCACGCAGCAGAGATCCTCCTAGTTTTCGGCTGCCTGTGACGTCCCTCATCTCTGTGGTAACAGTGTCAGGATGTCACTCCTGTCCCCGCAGTGTAGGACACTGCACATTGTGTACACAGCGGAGCTTCCTGCAATCTAACAATATTTATCTGCAGGATTTATTCACCTGGATGTAAAGATGGCGCCGGTGGTCAGGCAGCTCCAATATTACTTCTCATATATCTGCATTACATTATGGAACAGAAAACTTTTGAGAAGTTTGGAACTGCGTCAAGGCTATGGATAAGGCTCTGGATTTTTGCATATGTTAGTGGTCGAAACGAAGTTTCGAAACCCGTTCTTTATTCCAGTTTTTATTTTTAGACCCTTAATATGCAACCAGTATTCAGTATAATCCATGTTTGAGAGTTTCTAAAAGGACTAACACCCAACCCAATTGCAACTATAGCAGAGAGGAGTGAGGGGGAAAAGCAGAAAGAGCGGAAAGCTCAGCAGGACAGCCGGCTGTGTGAAGGAGATGATATCATCTACGGCAACTAAATGGACATTCTTATTAAATGAATGAAGAATAAACCTTTCTGCAATATCCCTTTAAAAGACACCTACCATGAGGAATCAGACGTAGATCTGATGGTAGATCCCTCCTTCCTGCCTCGGCCATAATCCAATTTAATAATCCTGGAACCTAACTTGTTAAAAACTATTTTAGTGATATGTAAATTAACTGCAGAGGCTACTGGGGCGTGGAGTAGCCTAAGCTCCCAGTGCCCGGTCAGGCTAGTATATGCCCCAGTAGCCTCTGCAGTTAATTTACATGTTACTAAAATAAAGTTTTTAACAAGTTAGGATCCAGGATTATTAAATCACAGATTAGGGCAGAGGCAGGAGGAGGAACCTACCATCACAGGAGGAATCCTCACGGTAGGTTTCCTTTATGTGTATGCCAAGGTAAACTGCATGTATAGGTCCACAAGTTCAGCATTAGGAAGACTGGGCAATGCTAGCACATTGGCACAGATATGCCACCGCTACCTTGCTTTGTGGTATTAGGACATAAGCCAAGTGTAGATGGAAAATTTCATGTTCACAGATCCCCTGAGTGGTGGATATTATGTAATCTTGTATGTAAATGTTAAAGTGCAGGTGAGGATTCTGGAGGAAAGGGAAGTTTTCATTTTTGGCTGAAAAAGTGTTCAATTCTCTCCACAAGTCACCTATAAGTGATCCCCCATTATATTCTTGGATCGATATGTTCTCGCAAGGCAACGCTTTGTCTGTTCTGTCGTAAATTCATATAATGATCTAGCGATTTTTTTTTTTAGCCAAAATTAAAACCATTTGATTTCACAAAAATGTAACGATGTAACACTACTAAAGTGGACCCGTCACCAGCGAGACCCATTTTAGATGTCTTCATACATGTTCAACTGGTGCCTATCCATGAGGATAACTATTGTCTCTTAATGGATATCCTCTGTTCTAGTTATAGTGGTGGGGTGTTGCAGTATACAGTCAAGCTACCCCCACCACCTCACTGACACTGAAGGGAATCCCTTAAAGAGGGGTGAGGAGCAAGGTTGATTTTTTTTTCACGTAGCCAACGTCACTCTCACCCCCTACTTATTGAGGGTAAGGTTAATGATGTAGCAGAGCTGAGCAACACAACGGCACTGTCTCTTTCGCTCTCCTCCCTCTGTACACCGACACACAGCCTGTAATACTCTGTTTTCTTTTCAGATTTGTAAATCCTTTATTATAATAATTCCTTTATAAAGTGCACACAAATTACACAGAGCTTGTCATACCTGTTCCTGTCGCCAATGGGGCTCACAATCTAATCATCCTACCAGTATGTTTTGGAGTGTAGGAGCAAACCAGAGGACCTGGAGGAAACGCACAAAGACACGGAGAGACCACCTCCTTAGCCTTCCCTCAGGAATTCTCTTCAGTGTGGTTAGCAGTGTCAGCGAGGAGGGCAGGGTAGCTATATACTGCATCTTTCCCTCCTTCAATAAAAGCCTTTGTCACAAGTACGTTGGCTCTAATCCCATAAAAGAGGCATCAGTGGAAAATGTATAAAGACATCTCAATGGTAGTGGGTGAAGTTCTGGGGTGGGTTTGCTGCAGACAGGTTTTCTTTGAGTAGCATAACCGGTAATGTGAGGTCTCTTCCAGATATTTGACAGACCAAGGACAACCATGGCCACCTGCAAAGCCCACAACCTACCTGCACACTCAGTATAGTCAAATAAGACTGTCTTCTCATACATACACAGGATAATAGCACCATTTAAATCAGATGGAATCTTTCACAAGTTTAAACCATATTGGCCCTGGAGATTTGTGTAACCATACTTTGTGTGTTGTGTTCGCTGCAGTGCTGTGAAATATGCATTTATAACCCAGGATAGTAGCTGGACTTGGAGAACTGAGCTGCACTGGTGTGGGAGATCTCTTCACTAAACTGCTGCATGGCCCTCCTCCTGATTTAGAATTTATGTTTGTCATCAGGTCTCTATTCTGTCACTACTACCTGTTGGAGCAGCTCACAAGGATCCATCCCAGCCTTTATCTAGTCGATTTATACATTAATCATTATAAAATCATCTATTCTTTATTATGTAAATGAGGCTGGTCACATGGTCAGAGGCAGTGATGTCACCCCTGTTCCCCCTCCCCTCTCCTCCCCCTGCTCATGTCTGTGTGTAATGTATAGTAAAACATGGCTGGTGTATGTGCTTTATCTGCTGACATGCTGCATCCTCCTAATACACAGAGACACAGACATCAGCTACGCAGGTACCTGACATGTTCTGCTATAACATGGTTGCACCCTGGAGCTGTTGTATCTCTCCTATACACACACAGGCTGCAGGGGGCGGGGCCAACACCAGGAAGCACATGGAGCAGCCATTACACCATTATACAGGCTGTCAGACTTGTGTATAGGAGTATCTCATACACACAGGCTGCAGGGGGCGCCAGCACCAGGAAGCACATGGAGGAGCGATTACACCATTATTCCTCACACCATTATACAGGCTGTCAGTCATGCACTGGGGGTGTGGCTGTGCCTCCCACTCATGAATAAGCTGAACAGCGTGAACATGCTAATGACTCATTGGACATCTCACAGGTCATTTGCATACAGCTTTAGGACCTCATTGCTTAGGATTACAGACATGTAGAAGGACAAGGAAGGGATAGAGGCAATGCTTTCTAATGGCAGTTTAGAAAATATATTTAGTTTAGGGGGGTTATTTTGCCTGATGGGTTCTCTTTAAAGCAGTCCCTCAGTCCCACAACAGCGATCCAGGTCTAACTTCAATCATGGAATATTAAATGGGTTTTCCAAGAAGAGAAGTTTCTTAAATTTACTCAGGATAAGAAAATAACACATTCCCTAATTCACTGTTATTACCAAAAATACAGCATTTCACAGATATAATTCCAACCTCTCTATCAGTCCTGCTGTACACAATTTCAGCTGCCCCCGTTTTCTGACCACGTATCTTCTGACTTAGTGTCCGGGAAGCCATCTTGGTTTTCTGTCTGTCAGACATGGAGCTGAGATATTCTCGTCCTCTGCAGAGGCCCCTCCCCTTGAAGTCCAGGACAGAGCTCACACTGATACACAGACACTGACTTCCATCCAGCATATACACAGCGTGATGAGAGCTAAAAGCAAGTTCTTTATCTGGGGAGTGGGAGGCAGGCACATCAGATCTGATGTGTGATCAGTGTGTGTAGCTGACATGTTGCAAGCGCTGCAGAGTGTAATTGTGTGCAATGTGCATCTCATGGATCTCATCTCTGCTCTGTCTCATTTCTCTTTCTATGTGTCTGATACGAGTGAATGTTCAGTAGTTAAATGAAAGTGTATATAAACCTGTAACCTGATAATCTAAGCAGAATTTTCTTTCATGGGCAAACCCCATGGGCAGGTCCTGTGCTCCATTTACTTCAATGTGATTTTCAACAAGGTTAACAAGAGAAGTTGTCCAGCTAGAAGTCTGCAGTCCCACTGACTTTGGATTCTGTATATGTAGCTCTTGTGTCCCCCCCTCATCCTCATAGAGACTGTAAGCTCTTGTGTCCCCCCTCATCCTCATAGGCTGTAAGCTCTTGTGACCAGCGCCTGAGGCAGGCTATCCAACAGAAATAGTTTAATTTCAACCATATACACTATTGCAGTTCATGAAATACAGAGCAATTAGAAAATGAATAACGGATTAAAAAAAATTTGGCCCTAAGTATCTTAAAATCAATACCTCAGTACATCACAGTACATCTAGGTAATTCTATAATTCTATAAAACCAATATCCTTATGTAAATCATCCATCACCCACCTTCTCCAGCTCTCGGGGTATTCGTAGGCAGGTGTACACCCGCTCTCGCCTCTCCTTGTATTTCGCTTCATTATGTTCCAGGAAATAACCCCGGGTGAGCTCAGCGCTGATGAACCGAAACAACGAGAGATCTGGAAGACAAGACCATTGTAGAGGAGCGCAATTAAATATTGACCAAATACTTCAACCAAATTACATCAACCAAATCCAAAAATGTTTATGTTCCTAGGACCTAGACTTGTATAAATCGTGGAGAAAACAAGTGTTACTGACAGCAGGGCAGGCTCCGCTCTCCTGGTCTTACAATTACAAGCATAGGCACTGGGGGGAGCCTGCTGCTGCAGCCAGTTGTGTTGGATTCAGAGACATTGGAAGAAGGAATAGTTCCTTTTCTGGGACGTAAAGTGCCTGTATTATTAGATGTGCTTAGTCTTCCTGCACACAAACGTATGTTCTCCCGGGAGCAGGAGGGAGGACAATTTGTGGGTAACTGCCCCCATACATTTGTGTGCATAATCCCTTACTCTTCCGGGAGGGTGATCCACCAGGACGTCCCGTGAGAGCTAGAAATCACATTTGAGCAGACGGCGGACCTGAAACTTTTTCAGCGTACGTCCCAATAGGAGAATTTTTAATACTTGACAGTAAAGGACGACGCACTGAGAAGTCCCTTTCCTGTATTTTTCCGCCTCATTATCGCTGTTTTGCAGTAAAATGACTACAAGTTATGATTTTTACCGTCACGTTCTTGGCACGCGGTGTAGAGAGTTCAATGTCACCTCTCCCGGCTCATTTAGTAGCGACCATTCATTAAACTGCTGAAAAGTAGCGCGGTGTAATAATACGAGCGGGCGCCTGTCCAGAGGGACATGAATCACGCCGTACGTCAAAGTCAAGGCTGTGACCTCACAAAAGTCATCATCCGAAATATCAACAAGATGACGGGAGATAAAGAAATAGGATGGTGACAAGAGCGATATACTGGGGGACAGGTTATAATATCTTCATAGCACAAAACGCAGACCTGCCCTGTAGAGCCAAGACCCCTTGTATTATGAGCGATTCCCCAATATATAGACCCAAGTGCCTTATTTTGGCACAATTTTTGGTGCTTAAACCCAACAATACTGAAGCCCGCCCCCC